>JAECUM010033635.1:0-27536 GCA_016617855.1 Megalonaias nervosa
TTGCCAGTAGCTTCTCGTGGGTCGGTGGTTCTTTCCGTGGATTTCCCGGCTTCTTCCTCCACCATTAATACTGGCCGCCATGTATAGCCTATCGTGTGCTGAAAAATGGCGTTAAGCCCTACAACAACAACAACATTTCTCTAAAACAGCTAAAAAAAAGTAGAAGAACGAAGAGCTAAAACTTCATCCAAATTATTCATGTTTTGAGCAATCTATGACACTTCTGATATTCTCAATAAACCTGATACAAACAAATCAACTGGTCTAGATGGAATTCACCCCAAAACTCAGACAATTTCGGCTTTATCAGTCTGAAAGTCGTTGAAAGAAGTAATTAACTGTAATATCACTTCCTGTCATTTCCCGGATTCATTGAAGTTAGCAAAAGTATTCGCAATTTATAAGGGTAATGAAAAGATCCAACTATCCAACCAACTATCGACCCATATCTGTTCTATCCGTACCTTCAAAAATGATTGAAAAACATGTCACAATAATATTTTTAGATATCTTAACAAGTACCAACTCCTCCATAAATCACAATGAGGTTTTTTGACAGAATCATTCATGTTAAACTGCATTGAAAAGGCTTATAGACCAATGGCTACTATCGAGAGCGTCAGGCGAACTTACTGGCGCAATCTTCATTGATTTTAAAACAGCATTCGATTTGGTTGACCATTCGGTACTCATTAAAAAACTTTCAGCCTACAAGTTTTCTTCAGACTCAGTTGCCTGGTTCACGTAGTATCTCACTAACAGACACCAGGTTGTTTGCATGGGTAAATATACTTCCGGACCAAGTCATGTCTTAAGTGGTGTTCCTCAAGGATCTATATTAGGGCATCTTCATTTTCTACTGTTTATCAATGACTTAGCCTTGTATCCAGCGCACCCTAACACAGATCGTTTCGCTGACGACTCTACATTGCATTTATCTGGTAAATCTCTAGACTCCATTAAAAATTAACTTCAAATCGACCTGAACAATATATCAGTTTGGTGTCAACAAAACAAAATGCATATTAATATCTCTAAAACGAAATGTATGACAATCGGAACAAGGCAGAGTGTATCTGCTAACATGGATTTACTTCTAACTCAAAATGGCTTAGACGTGTCTATTATCAAAAATAAAAAAACTTCTTGGTGTCTACATTGATTAACATCTCACCTGGAATGCACGTGGTCAAAATATTTCCTCTGTTAAAATTGCTTTCGAGATTTCGACCTCCCCAATCACGTGAACTTTATTTTTCGGGATATATACTATTACTCATAGACTATGGCTGTACCATATAGGGAAACACATCCAATTATAATCTGTCCAGAATTGATAAACTCCAGAAAAGGGCAGCCCGAATAATACTGAGACTTCCTGTTATGACTCCCTCGAATGTTTTGTTTTTACGTCTGCAATGGCTACCCTTCCAAAAACGTATTCTTTATTTTAAAGGAATCATGACATATAAGTCTTTAAACGATCTTTCTAAAGATTATATCTCTAACCTAACTGAACAAAGATCATCAAATACTGAGCGTAATCTCCGATCGACGACTAACCATGATCCCCAGATTTCGTGGTCTAAAAGTAACCTTTGCAAAATCTCATTTACTGTATCAGCACCTACCTTATGGAATTCCTTACTCCCGAGGACACGTAATTCAAGTTCTCATGTTTCTTTTAAAATATCATTAAAGAAAGTCTTTCTTGACCAGCTGGAATAACATATAAAAGTCTCTGAATAGAAAACTTTATCATTATATCCATAAATAATATGTCCAGATCTTGTTCGATATATGTAATACGTACGACTTATGCTGAATGTATGTACCTGTGTATAGAATATTGTTCATATGTGTACATGTTTCCCAGGAAAAAAAAGTAATTAGTTATATAAAAAATCATGTTTTTATCAAAGTTTATTTTGCTGTTAATTATTATTACAAAACTACAAGTCATAATTTCCGCATATACAGCCATGTTTTCACGGTGTGTCTCGTAAAGGTTCATTCACAGCTTTATTTGACCACATTACTACAAAGATTTGCTCACCGGAAGAGCGTTGCATCATGGGTAAATTGGGGAATTAATAAGTCAAGGGACATAACAACCGTTATCGAACAGGCCTATAGTCACACATGTTCATTCATGTTAAATATGTGTGAATGAGTGTGCGACGATACCTGATTATGTGTTTGATCTTGTACTTCTTTTTTTTAAACATAGAAAATTGAGGACCACATGACAGATGAGTCAGTCATGACTAAATGTGTTATCCTCGTGAAAGTTATTATTATTATTATTATTATTATTATTATTATTATTATTATTATTAATCAAATCTTGTTCACGTTATCTTTAATTCAGGTAATCTAGTGACTTTGTTCTGTTTTTATTGAATTCACTAGTTTCATTCTGCGAATTCATATGTGATAATACCATGTCTTATCCTTTCTTATTTGAAACATTTGGATAAAATAATGGAAGACTAAAAGTGCTTCATGTGGACGCTGAAACATTAACAACGATTAATCCAATCATAATTGCTTCTGGTGTTATATTTAGTGCATGAGATGATTATCAAGTCTTAAAACCAAAAAGTAATTTTTGTCCTCTTCTAAATAATAGATTAGTAAGTCATTTATTATATATTTTTATTTACCTTTTGATATCTGCTGAGTAACCAAATTAATCATTATTTTCCACTTTTATAAGATTATATTACATTCCGAATTAGCGGAAGATCTAATGTTAAAATTAAAAGAAAATTTAATATAGTCGTGATTTATTTATCTCAGCTGCACATCCTAGTTGGCATACCTATTTTAACTGGTTGTTCTTTGATCTCGTGTCATTTACCATGTATAGAAGTCTTAAAAGCCATCGTTGGATATGTTTCTGAATACGGAAATCAGACATAGTTTTGTCTTGACTTCGGTTTAAGTGTAATGCTTTACCTTGTTTTCATTCTTGTGAATATTTTCCAAGTTGCTCTCCCAATTCAACTCTACGGCTGTTTTTTCGTCCATTGTGTTGTTGCTTTTTCTAGTCACTCTATAACCTTAGAATGTTTGTAGCACAAAAGGCATCGAAAACAATAGTCCGAAGTAAACGGATACGTAAACATGCAACAAATGTGACGCGCATAAAACATAACTGAGTTTAATAAAAGTGAAAAGAACTACAACACTTGTCAGAAAGAGTGAAATAAACAGGTGGAATGGACAAAGCAGAGAATCAAAAACAGACTTCGGGAAAAATGAAAGATAAAAATAGAAAAACTGGAATGAATACGCGAATAAGTACACAAATGCAAAGGTACAACAATGTCGAAAATTTCTAATTATTTCAACTGACAAGAAATACAATCTTTTAGGCGGAGAAATAAAATATAAAGTCAGAAACAACGTTAAATATAATCTGTGTTCCATCGGTTTACTTGCACAATAGATGGCTAAATTTTAAAAAAAAAATATGAAAGTGTGAATGAAAAAACTATATATAGAGCTTGCTATTCCTTGTGCTTTTCACTTTCCTTATAAAGGGCAACAAAAACAACGTTTGCACTGTAGCCAAAACGGGTCAAAGAATGACAAAATGCCATCACAAATGAGAACAGAAGAAAACAATAAAAAGTATAAAACTTTTAAAACTGCAAACTTTATCATTGATTACCTTTTAATCATATATATTGATCGGTTTTATATCATGGTTCAAGAACTTGTTCTCCTTACTTCTTAAAAATTACTGTGCAACAGATAGCTACTCCTGTAATAACAGCGGTTATTACAACCTTCGTCAATGGAACAAATGCATCGATTGCAACACATCGAGTACACATTTATTAAGAAACATTTTTAGTGTTTTCGTTTTTAAAAACATGAAATTTGTTCTCTATAAATGTTTCGCATCTGTTACTTGTATCTGTTTGCTTGTTGTTGTAGTATTTGTGTGTGTGTGTGTTTGTAAATGTATGAGTTTTAAAGTGATCAATCTTACACTCGGTGCATAAATATTTAATCTTAACCTAAATGAGAGAAACCCAGTGAAATATCTTATTCCATTTGTTGTTGTGTAATCTTCTTGTAATTTTTTAAATTATTAATTGCAATTTAAATTATTAATTGCAATTTAAATTATTAATTGCAACAAATTTGCTCATCAGATACGTCATTCCATTATTATTGATGATCTACATATTTCAGCTGATCTAACATTTACTCAAATTTTGTATGTTTTCTTTATTTATTTTCTATCCATTTTTGACACCTCTTTGTTAAAGTATTTCAGATTGTTTTCTTGTATATTCCATTTGCTGTACTAACGTTTAATTCCTGCTTGTGTTCTTCTTCTTATTGATAGTTTTGCTTCTGTTACTGGTATTTTTGTCTTCAATAAAACCAAACTTTTTTCATGTCTTTTTTTAATCCATTTTAATAGTGTAAAATGGCAAAAGTTTGTTATGTGGAATTTGATACTCTTGCTTACGATCCAGATAATTTTATCACCATTACGATTATAATATAATAGATGAAAATCTAATAAGGGATTTGAGACTCATACAAGAACTCTTTCTTTTATAGATCTCGTTAATTAATATAAAGAATAATACAACACTACGTAAACATACATCAAACACAATATAAATTAGTTAGCTATGAAGTCAAGAATGACAGGAACATTGCATACCCAAGCTGAAGGAGTCTATACACATTTCTAATGTTACGTGTAGGCTCGTACAAAAATAACAAGAGAAAAGAGTGAAGCCAACAAGCTTTGTATATTTTAACAAAATAATTTATTTTCCTGGAAAACAATGTAAAAATTGGAAATAGGACTTACGATTTGTGATTATAATCCAAAATTTAATCCTAAGATTGAAAAATACAAGTCCTATCACCAAACAGTTCTAATTGAATCCGGGTTCGAATCTCGATGACATTCCAATATGGAGGCGATGACGTCAGATAATGTCTGTACTGATGGTAACAGATCCTCGATTGAATCACAGTTTGTTTCCGTATAGAATTCCAGAATAAATTTCCATTGAATTTCTTTCTCCCAGAACTTTTATAAGTATAAATCACTTGTTTAGTTTTCTAGAGAATAAATTATTAAATTCTAAAAAGAAATGAACTTCAAAACAATCTGGCTTCAACAATATAAACACCTTGTACCTTCAAGGTGTGGACATACGCCTAACTCAGTCTACTAGAGAGCGTAAAGCCGCGATTTTAGATCACATGCTAGCTCACGTGATAGGCTACGTGATTTACTAATTTGAACAGCGCAATAAAATAAAAAAAAATGCCACTTATCACGTAGGTAAGAATAACCCTATCTAAGAATCAGATTTTCATGATTGAAATATATAAAAAATAAAGACTGTTTACAGTTCAGCTAACATGCTGGCCGAAATGACCTTGGCAACAGCCAATCGTCTTCACTCGATGTTTACAAAATCTATGAACCAGAGTGAGCTAAAAATAGTGCTGAATAAATATTTTTACGTTCTAAACAAACTGCATTTACTGGAAAAAATATCGAACAAAAATAAAATAAAAAAATATTTTAAAACTAACACACAAGGAATTTAATTACATATACGTAACACTAATAAGAGTAAACCTAATAAGATGAGAGTGAGAAACTTTATAGAGATTTTCTCAATTCTGTCGGTTCGACAAGAGAAGGCAATAAATGAAAATTTCCAATGATGAACTTACAAAAAACACCTTTTAAACAAACATTTCAGCAAAAGCATATAGATGAAATATAACTGGAAGTAATTAAAACATCCGAGCCAGTTGAACAGCAAGTAAAAGAAAGAGGGACTAAAATAGATAAATATCACGAACGATCTGACAGTGGATCACTTTCGAAATTATATAAGCTTGAAAAAGAAAGAAAGGTAGAGGTTATATAGATGCAATGAAAGTAGATGAATAAAAATAATATCAATGACAGGCAGAAGAGATTCAAAGGGATATAAGCACAGAAACGGATGATATTTTTAAAAGATCAGCTTCAAGAACTTCTCTATTAGACTAGCTAAAAGAGGATAGATAGTTGAAATTCGCCACATATAGAAAATGCATTTAGAAAATATATCAACAAATTAATCTCAAAGATTGATTACGTTACCTTTATATGAAACATTAAACATAGCGGTTAAAGAAAAATGGTTAATAAAATTGCAACTATTTTTGTACTGCTGAAGGTATGACAGCAGTAACAACTCTTGGTATAACTATTGCAAATTTTGTAAAAGGTTTGACAGGAGTAGGCGGACGACCACGTGATGTTAGTAGTGGCAAAAGTAGTAAACATACATTTGTTGACCAAACAAAATAAACAAGGAATGAAATATATTACCACCTATTTGACTGAGTTAGCTTAAAAAGGGGCAAAATAGTTGCCTGGTGTTGTTGGCAGGGTAAAGAGCTGGCTTCAAGAAATAGCTCGGTGATTGTTTATGTATTCCGTTGTCATATATTTTATCATTTGTAGCATTCGTCAGTTTTTTATGTGCAGTCTTGATCAGTGGTGTAGAAGGGCTCATTGAAATGAAACAAAATACCTAGCTAATTAATATTCCTCTTTCAAAAGTAAACGACTCAAGCCGTTCTCATATTTATTGACGCTTGTTCATTTCTTCATAGTCTATTTCTTTGCCATCATTAGCACGTTTGGTTGTTTGGATTGCGAGACTCTCACAGTTTTTTTTTAACGTTTTTCTATACACAATTCTAATTCACGTCTTCTTTTTTTTCTTTTGGTTACTTCGCATTAAATCTATTGATGAAATGTTTATAAGCTGCTTGAACTCTTTTCTATTTTGCCACGTCATTATTTATAGTAGTATTTATTTCTAGACTAAATATATAAGTTTGTATACATCGTTTTGTAAACCTACTATGCTACCTATTTGCAATATGACATCAGTTGTAACAAATATATACCACCATCACCAATAACATGGTTTAGCCTAACTTTCGAATCTGAAATAAATATTGCTGAAATCTTACTGAAATATCATCATCTGAGTTATATCTTGGTTCATAGAAAGTTATATTTTTAGTCAACATTTCTAGGGTGTCTTGTACAGTTGATTTAAAATGCGTAATAAATGTTATATTTTTTACACGGGCATCTACTATACACATGACATAAAACTGTTTACTTTTGATTTAATCAAGATAACCTTCCTTTATGTGTCGGTCGCGATAATGTGGAAAGAAAAAAAAAAAAAGAAAAAAAAAGAAAGCGCATTCAATTTTTGTAACTTGTAAACACTGAATTTACCTCGACAGCGGTCATTATTCTCCAGCGTTCCAACTCGGTAATAATATTTACATTTATAAACATCTTTTACATGATCTGGCGTAGGGTCTCGAAAACCCTCACATATAGTATTATGTTATTATGGACATTTTCAATATGATATTTATTGTTGCCATTAATATATCGGGGTCCCAGTGTGGCCGAGTGGTTCGTGTTCTGGCTCGACCAGTTTGGGTATGTGATAGAGCTTGTCAGTAGCTTTCATTGGGCCATTGGTTTTTTCTAGGGTCTTTCCCAATTTTTCCTCCAACAAATATACTGGCCACCATACATGGTCTGTTATGTGCAGAACACTGTCATTAAACCCACAAAAACAAACAAGAAAAATAAACAGTTAATATTTGTCAGTTACAGTGTGGACGAATATTAAAGTCATTACAGGTTATGGACTTATATTTTTAGCTTCGTAAGGTCTTCCGTAGCTGGAGTCAACTTGCACAGTTCAATATATATGGTTGAAGGTTTAAAATATAACGTATTTCCTTAGCTTAGGAGATGGGCTGTTTAG
Source organism: Megalonaias nervosa (assembly GCA_016617855.1). Taxonomy (NCBI): domain Eukaryota; kingdom Metazoa; phylum Mollusca; class Bivalvia; order Unionida; family Unionidae; genus Megalonaias; species Megalonaias nervosa. The sequence continues at coordinate 7,857 of JAECUM010033635.1, forward strand.
TTTTGAGAAAATGGAAAAAGGTATTTTATAGCCAGGAATCCTAAAATAAAAAAATACTGTACCGTGTGTGGTAGTGAGTGTGTAGTATGGGTTTTGTTTTGAAAACTTATTTTATTTCCTTGTGTAGGGGGTGGTGGGGTTTAGGGTGTTTATTTTTAACAATGAAAATAACTGTGTCATCAGCCCTATCCCAACTAATTATTCCAGTAACACATTATGCATTATGTTATGGCATGTAACACACGTAGTGAATTCTACAAAAGAAAGATTCATTAATTGCAATTGAGAAAGTTACAGCCATATAATAACATTTATTTAATAATAGTCACAGCTTTTCAATGTCAGCTTTAATATCACTGATAACAAGTGCAAGTATAATGAAACATTTGTATTAAAGTATATTGTTTAATCTGAGATATATAAAAGTCTTTTGCCATCTTAAAATGAAAACAGGAGTGTTGGTCCTTAAGCACCGTACGTTTTCTTCAAAACGGCTTTGATCCAATTATCAAATTATTTAGTTTGATGATTACCTATGTTCCAGCTTCAATATCTCATATAATACTGGAGTTCTAAAGGGGACAATTACATAAAATAGTTTGTAAAATTATAATTCACTGTTCTGCGGAAATTCAAAAAAGGTTAATCACAAATTAGCTCCATAGTATATGGTGGATTAAAATTAGGTCAATAAGTCTTCTAAGGAAGAAAAATTAATTTGACAAAAAATGTTTCGGGCTGTTAATTTAAATTTTATGAATGATATCTATGTCACAGGTGGATAAAGGTAGAATTTGCTGAGACATTATAAATATATATTCTTCAGATCATAAACTGATCCAAGGGTGGCATTATTGAAACTGGAATTTAATTATTACTGCACTAGGCCATGGCGATCTTAATAAAGGACGCAAATTATCTCTAGGAAACAAAGTTCTTTATAGATTTGGATGATGACAAAAACAGTTTCCAGATAAAGAATGTGTCTCTCCACTCATTGGTGAACCGACTTTAGAATCAGTTACCTCTGGATTAATTTGCCAGTGAATTAAATTTTTGCAACATCCACCCCTTGCGAGCTCAGGGATGTGCATTAGGCCCCAAGCGCTCTCCAGCACATTCTAAGAAGCGACTAATATAGGCTGGGGACCCGGTGACTCAGTGGTTAGCATACTGGATTCGCGATCAAAAAGGATGCGGGCTTTAATCCTACCATATGATCAGCCCAGGTTGGTTACCCTTGCTGTGTCCTTGGGCACTGCACTTTATTCCAATTGCCTCGGCACTAAATAACCGATTTGTGTTGCTGTGGCCATACCAAACGAAATCAACAACATACTTTAAATGCCAATTATCGGCAAGAAAGGAAAACGGCGCCAGTGGGATGGTGTTTATGTGCATTAATAATTAAATCAGCTTTCATCACAAGCAAACATACACTTGTCGAAAGTTGGTCGACAGTTTGTTCTCAGTAGGAGGTCTCATGTCATAATGACTTCTAAGTTAGTAAATAAAAATATCTTAAGCTGAAAACGAGCCTAAATGTCTTCCGAAAGAAAATAAATTGCAGCGACCTTTGTGAATGTTATGCAGATAGTGAGAATACGATCAAATTTTCATGTTGTTTTAGTATCTTGTTTTCACATAGAAGAACCCTTGCTGTCCTGGTTTTGAGACAAAAACACACTCTCAATGGATGATTTGTTAATGTTTCCTTTTTAGGCAAATCAGGACTAAAATTTTGAGTTTTTTTTTTATATAGTTCATTTAGAGTGATTTAATTAACTAGAGGTAATTTGTGTTTATTTAATAGTGCATTAAGGCCACCTGGTGGCGTCAAATACATCTTTAAGGAATCAACGAAATATAAAGAGGGCCAGAAGGATACGATTTCGCTTGTAAGGAAGGTGTCAGGCTAATTCTATGTCACGTTTAACAGCAGTTTTCAAGTCATCTGAGTTATTAGCAGCATCCATATCTGATGGCAGATTTACATCATCTGTGGAAATTTGAAAGAGCTTGATATCAAGGTTGTCTGTTAATTTCTCTTTGTTGCTCAAATTGTGTAGATTTTGTTGTGAGAAGTTATTTAATGTTTGGATTTTTATGCCCTATTTTGTTAATAATTATGGCCGTATATGACAGCACATCGATATTACTCATACAAATTGTAAAGACCCTGATACCAGGTTGCTCCAGGCGAAATATAATATAATTATGTTGTGTGGATTATGGAGAAGAAGTAGCTTTCAGGATTATCTTTGTTCAGCTTGTAAGCAAATCACCATCACATTTTTAAATTTAAATTTACCTGATGCTATTTTGCTCCAGGTTAAATCTGATCACATCCCACCTCTTTAATTTTGTTACTATCGCTGAAAGTTGGTTATCTTCTTTTTTGTAACGACAGTAATTTTTGACGATGGCTGAATATCATTTGTACAACACCTGAAGCTTTGATACTAAAATACTTTCTGTCGAATTTTGTAATTGTGTAGAGCAATCTCTGAATCTCTGCAAATAAGTTTGAAATCTGTTGTTTTTCTAACGACGGTGATATTTGATAGCGGACACACGTCATTAATACAAATTTGAAAGTTTTGCTTCCACATTCCTTTGTATGTAATTTTGTCAAATTCTGCTTTTTTTTTTTTTTTTTTTTGTACAGATTTATCAAATTTTATGAACGGCCCCTGATCAAGATTTGTTTTTTTGAAGAAAAAAAATCTTTGTGTCCTCATGCTTTAGGTCAGCTTTGTTTATATTCTGTTCAGCGGTATTTTAATCGAAGTTGTTTGGCATTTTTTATCTTTTCTATAGTAACGACATATATATCTGATATATCTGATTGCGAATCGGCATAATTTCTTAAAGTGCTATATGCCAGAATGTTCCTTGAAAAATTTGATTGCATGAGTAGTGATGTTTAGAATAATTATGACGAACACGTTACGACATATGCCGGACGGAGGTCCATACGTTAGGCTTACTTGACCTTGGGGCAGTTAAGGTAGATACTCAACCAATATTTTCATAAGTGTAAGTTATTTTTATTAGCTTCAATCAGTTATGGTTGTATTTAAATATTATATAAGTTCAAATGTAAACAAATCTTAATAAATACATGTTTTCCGAATGATCTGTTATAGTTCATCAGTCAGTAAAGTAAATTATTCTTTTTCGAAAGACTTATTATATTTCCTCAGAAAATAAACATGTTTTCCCAATAGCATATTATAGTGTCTCTGTCAGTAAATGTCTGTTTTCCGAATTACCTCTTATAGGTCCTCGTTCAGTCGTATTCATCATGGCCTTTCCGCCAAGACCATCTGGCATCTGGCTTGTCTAAGACGAATAGAACCCGACCAGACAATGGGATGTTACTGACCTTAAAAGATCAAATAAGACTGACAGGAAAACACCAATTTTATAGGATATAAATATGATCTAAACTACCTCGGATCTTATATTAGTGTTCCTTTAAAAATATTATACAATGAGTTGAAGAATTTCTGACTTTTACAAACCTTGTCGAGTAAAACTTTGAAAATATACTTTGAATTTCATAAATTGTGTTTGAGATGAGCACAAATGTTTGTCGATCGCATAATGAAATATGATGATTTCTTTAAAAGTTTTGTTGGCATTTTTTAAATTCAAAAAACCCTTGAAACATATTGTATAGAAGTGACACTAAGCATATTCTTAGGGGTCGCGGGTTGCTAAGTGGTCTAAAGCGCTCGCCATTAACGATTGGTGCCATTTTACCTCTGTCCACCTGTAGGTCATTGGTTCTTTCCGGAGTATCCCCGGGTTCTTCTTCTGCCAAACATACTGACTGCCATATATAGACTATCTTGTGCTGACAAATGGCGGTAAACCCAAAACAGCAACAACTAAGCGTAACCGGATGCCTCTGTCATTACCCTTTTGCTTCATTTGTGACTTCATTAGGTGTTATGACATGATTCATTATCTATAATATAATATAATATAATATAATATAATATAATATAATATAATATAATATAATATGTTAAAGAACGTTTATAATAAAAAGCAAAGATTTTTATCAATCAAAAGCACAAAAGTGCTCATTTTATGAATTTGTTTGTACCTTTCTTTCCATTTTTTGTCACTGCCTCAAGTGAAAATCATAAAGATCTTTAATATATGGAAGATACAGACATGATATACATCAAATTAGAATGTGACTTTTTGGTTTTCAGTAACAGAGCTTATTAAGGTTTATGTACCCTTCTTTGTCTTAAAGGTCACTGGCCACCTATATTGTACAAACGTGTGATATTATTATAGTCATTAAAAAAACGCATTTGTTATGTACGCACACCATACAAATGTTTAATTAGACTTAAAAATCTGCATTTTAAATGAAAAAAGTATTCGGCAATCTCCGTAAACAATCAGTAGTTTCCGCGCGCCAAAAACGGATATGATGTACATTTATACTTTCTATTCAACCTAGCCATTCAAGTGTTTAATTTCCCCACGTAAATGTCTATGTGATATATCTTACGATCGAGCTTTTGTGCAGCAAATATGGTGCACTGTATTGCATATGGATGTAACTAAAGGAGTGATGATGGGAAAAGGGGTTCTTTCTTTTTCCGAAAGACCCTGTTTACCAGAAAAAAAAAGTGGATTCAAGCTGTGGGATCGAATAGGGTGAGGAATGGAAAAGTTGTATCATTTATGCCGGATTATAGTTAATTTGGCCCAAAGACAAAATTCGGCACAAGACAAGTCGGCCCAACTCGAAAGACGATTCGGCCCAACTTAACAATAGTTTGAACAAGTTCTTTTTCTTCAAAATATACTATGTAAGATAGGTTTTAGGAATAGGTTTTAGGGAAAAAAAAAACTAAATTTAAACAAACTATCTTGATATTCTTTCAAAGAAAATAATCATACTTCATAACGTACGCATATATGACAGAAAACACAAACTGACATATCTTGCTCGTTCCAATAAAAATATTTACATACATTTTTTATGGTAAAAATAATATCTGCATCTACACAACGACATTCTCAATTTAAGTCTTCCGGTCAAATTATTAATATTGATTTATAAAACAATAATACTTAACAGATAATATTCTACAGAATACGTATTGCGTGAGTTCGAGTCTAGGCTCGGCTAACGTGGGCACGTGAGAAAGCCTGCCAGTAGCTTCTCGTGGGTCGGTGGTTCTTTCCGGGGTTTTCCAGGGTTCTTCCTCCACCAATTATACTGGCCGCCATGTATAGCCTATCTTGTGCTGAAAAATGGCGTTAAACCCTACAACAACAACAGAATACGTATACATTTTTCTAAGGGTAGTGTACATGAGATAGTATAACAAATATATTTAATTTTAGGCTTCATGTTGTAACACTGCTGAATACACACTCGATTACACATGAAGGAGAGTGAGAGAATAATGTTGAGCATTTCGTCAAAGCTTAGTTGCTGCAATATGAAGCTCTTACCAGTTAAGTTTTATTGTTTATTTTTATTTTTCAAGTTGTCTTAGTGTGTGCGAGCTTAAATTAAAAGCTTGTCATTACTAGTCAATATCTTCATTCATATTTGCTCCATTATTCCATACAAATAAGAAAGGAAATAGTTTTTTGTTGAATTTTTGCCCCCCCCCCCTTGCACGGTACAAAAAAAAAATGATAAACATACACTTATTTGAAAATAAATGAAAGAAACTAACCTTGCATTGTTATCATTTATTCCTTCTTTCATCATGAGAAATTTATTAAAGAAAAAAATATATCCACGAACTCCGTATCTGTAGTGGATGCCGGCTTGCGTATGCCTCCTTACTGTAGTGTGTATCGCTTATGTGAAATAAAGAAATCACAAAAGAGACGAAAGTATCACCCGATTGCTTGAAGGCACCTGCCATTCACGCATGATAAGTTACTCGGTGCAAACTGACCAATATTGTATTGTATCCAGGTTAACTATACGACTATTTTAAAATACATTCACTGTGAGTGCAAATGATAATCTTTTCGCTGGCATGGGTTACAAAAGTATTATTAAAGCAAGTGTCACGGAATTGTAGAAATCTCTCTATTTGTTAAATACATGCACTCGGGTTTCGTTTTTCGTGTACAACGATGCCCGAGGGTGATTTTTGTATATTGTACATTATTTCGAAACAGTGAGTTCGGTTCATCCTATGCCGCACGTGCGAGGTGCTTTCGATAGGAAAAACCGAATTTTTCCAGCGCACAGACGATATAGGCTACATTGTCTGTGTATAAATGCCTCACCGTAAAGTGATATCTTCACATTACGGAACGTTTTGTCAGTAAGCAGTCTACTTGGCGACTCGCACCGAATCGCCAACGGGAGCCGAACAAGAACATTACGAAAAGAGACACTTGCACGCAGATATAACACATCATATCCATTACATTCTATATTCTCTTAACTATCTTTCCAAATATCCAGCATACACTAAAATATAAAGATTCTACAAGATCGAGAAATAAGGTTAAGACAAATGTGTCTAACTGAATTTCTCGAGTTAAACTGAATCTGGAATAAATTAAATAACTAAAAAGATTTGACTATATGCCAGTCCAAACATTAACACAATATAGCATACATACATAATAGCACACACATATAGCACACATGGACAATACTGATCACCAGCAATGATCAATTACAATAAACTCCAAGACCAGCCCGAGTTGAGTATTTTACAATAGAATAAGAAAAATGGTGTATAAACCCTAAAACAAAAATTCATAAAAAACGAACTTCTATAAAATTAATACAAATAGCACACACATATTAATAAAACAGAAAAACATTAAAAAAAAAAAAAAAAAAACCTTTAAATTTTGGAACTAGGGGGTCTCATCTATGATGACAAGTCTGAGAGGGACAATATCAATAAAACCTAGGGACTTGCGATGTTTCAGCTGTAGAGGTATGTAATCTATTAATTTCATATGTACTTTATTTCTTTTGTATATTGTAAGTTACAGCTATCATACTACTACGTTTATTTTTGTACATTTTCTATGTAGCTTTGGCTTGCGTGATATAATGCAAATAGTGTAGTGGGGCACCCTAGCGACAATGAGAATTAGCATTACGGGACCCTACTTTGTACTATAGCGACAAGATTTATAGCGACAAAATATCACCCTGGGCCTGTTTACGGACAATGGGAATTTTGTATAGGGACAATAGGAATGGAACAGGTGGGGTGACGTCACGGTACTGGACACTTGCAACAATGTAGCAAGTACCGTGACGTCATGCCTCCTGTTTCATTTCTGTACAAAGTTGTATGCATTCGCGTTCGTGTCAATGGATAGTATAGTATGTTTTATGCATTCGCGTTCGTGTCATCTGTTGGGGAAATTTAACATGGGTGGGACTATAGACGGACAAGATTTATACGGACAAATGGCACACCCTGGGTTGCTCTAGCGTCAATGGGAATTTTGTATGGGAACAATAGGAATGGAACAGGTGGCATGACGTCACGGTACTGGACACTTGCAACAAGCTGAACACGAACGCGAATCACATTTTTCATTACATTTTCCATGCGCCAAATTTTATAGCGCATGCGCATGACGTCACAAATATGACGTCAGAAATTCCTTTCGGAAGAAACTAGTATTTATTTTAGCTACAACTTGTGGTAAATTCCTAAGGAAAACCCCACTATCTATTTATAATCTCATCTTGTAGGAAAGTCCCATGAACTAACCTAGTATCTATTTATAGCTACAACCTGTGGAAAACCCAAGTCTATATTTATAGTCTCAAACTTTCCAGCTTCAATGACCTCACTTTACTCAACACTAGGGGAATAAATGGCAACAGTGTTGCAAGTGACTGACCTAATACCCGCTACTGTAGGTAGGTGGGTGACATGAATTTTATATGGATAAAGGGAGTTTTAAAGGGACAAACAAAGACCAATACACACACGCACGCACAAAGAAACATACGCGCACACATACAAATGCACAAATACAAACACAAAGAAACGTACGTACAAGCATAAAAACACAAAAAAAATACACGGAAGGGAAGAAAAACTCATTATAAACTATCCACACAGAAGGGAAGAGAAGAAAAAAACACCCATATCTACTATCCACACAAACGCTACGCGAAGACATAAAACATACCATATATACTATCCACACAAACGTACGGGAACGCATCAAAACACACCATACTTACTATCCACACAAACGGACGCGAACGCATAAAACACACCACATATACTATTCACACAAACGGACGCGAACGCATACAACACACATTATACTATTCACACGGAAGGGAAGAGAAGAAAAACACCCATATCTACTATCCACACAAACGTACGCGAACGCTCACAAACACACACTATACTATCCACAGAAAAGAAGGAAGAAAAGAAAACACACCATACCTACAAACCACACAATCGAACGCGAATGTATATAACAAACACTATACTATCCACACAAACGGGAAGAGAGGAAAAACACACCATATCTGCTATCGACACAAACGGGCGTGAACGCATAAAACACAACATACTTACTATCCACACAAACATACGGGAACGCATAAAACACACCACATATACTATTCATACAAACGAACGCGAATGCATATAACAAACGCTATACTATCCACACAAACGAAGGAAGAGAAGAAAAACACCCATATCTACTATCCACACAAACGTACGCGAACGCACACAAACACACATTCTACTATCCACACAGAAGGGAAGAGAAGAAAAACACACCCATATCTACTATCCACACAAACGTACGCGAACGCACACAAACACACACTCTACTATCCACACAAACGTACGCGAACGGATATAAACACACACTCTACTATCCACACAAACGTACGCGAACGCACACAAACACACATTCTACTATCCACACAGAAGGAAAGAGAAGAAAAAACACACCGTATCTACTATCCACACAAAAGTATGCGAACGCAAACACACACACACACACACACACACACACACCACAATAAAGGAGTGAGTGTTTATAGTCACACTACTCTACATTCACACAAATTGGCAACTGAATTAATATCTCTTTTCTAGAGTATTGGGGTAGCCCTGAAAAGGGCTGTTTTTGTTGACGGGGAGTGATGGCAATCTTTTTTTACTGTCTAAGATTGCGTCCCCGTCTGGCGGCAGGCTTTCCTATACGATACGGCCTGCTTCTGCGGAGAGAGAAGGATAACTCCTTGGTGTCCACACGACAGTCAACAAAACCTCTGTCTGGTTTCGTGTCTGTGGATAGTATAGTATGTTTTATGCGTTCGCGTTCGTTTCCATAGATTGATGAATATCAATTTATCCTACCCAAATCATACAACCGACTAAAAAAAAATTTAGGTAAGAGAATAATGTTTTTGGGAGTTAAACATAAATTATACAATCGAATACAATTTTTTTTTTAGGCAAGAAAGAATAAATCTATTCTGGCAAAGGCTTAAGGCAGTTAAATCTGATTGCTTCACGTTCCTGAGTTTGTTTTTTTTTTCTAAGAAAAAACTACAAAAAAACCAAACACCCAAAGGTTCTTTTCAGGGCCACTCATTTCTTTCGAAAAGAGATAATATTCATAAAACTCAAAATCCCTTTTATTTTTTTAACCCTATGATGTACATGTTGTGAGCGTATGAGTGTAGGCCCTTATTCTAAAAAATCAAAACCAAGAGACACTTACGTTTTTCAGCCTGGTCTATTCTGGTACAAATATTTACAATTCAATGTCACAACACATCACTTTTTTTAAAAAGTTCATAGACTTCTTCTGTGTCTTTTTTCTTTCAATCTCTTTGTATTTTGAATTTCTTCACTTTCACAGTTTTTTCTTCCTCTTCTTCCTGACTTTTTTCTCGTCTTCTTTTCTTTTCTGTCTTCTCTTTCTGAACGTATCGGGGTTCTTCTTTTGCCGAGGGTACCTATTTTTCTTCTTCCTCCTCCTCCTGCTCCTGTCGTTTCTTAGGGCAGTCTGAAGACCAATGTCCTTTCTCTTGACAATGATAACAGGTATCCTGACTTTTGTCTCTTTTGACACTGGTCTTGCTTTTTTGACGGTCTGGACATTTTGTAGCCCAATGCCCTTTCTTCTGACAGATAGCAGGTATCTTGACTTTTATCTCGAAAGGAGTGAGAGTAGTCCGTCTGCTTGTCTGAAGAAAACTTTCGTATGACACCTCGCAAAGCTCTAATCAGAAGTTCGATTTGTGTGGGTTCTTCCATCGTGCTGATCGGCTCGAGAGTGAAATGAATACTGAGAGGGAAGGCACCAGCCCTTTATATATACACTGAGTCTGACATGGATATATAGGGGTCCATGGCGTTTCAAATGTAGTCATTTGACTTTTTGCAATCAAGATGAAACGATCGCATCATTTCGTAAAGAAAGGAGAAGAAAGTAAGAGGCAGAAACGTGATTTATCGCCTCGCACAGTAGCTGAAGTCTTGGCTCAAATTCATTCCAGCGATTTTGAAGATGAGATGAGTGAACCAGAATCTATGCTCAGAGAGTCTACACCAAGTCAAAGTCGATCACCACCAGTAAACCCTGAAAAGTACTACCACATTCAAGAGATGGAAAAACGCTCCTCTAGAAAATTTAGAACTACGGCCTACACGTACGCGGTGAAGTTTGAAGATTTCAAGTCCGACGTACCGTTGGAGAAAGCAGAACGGTTCATCACCGATGTGTGGGATTCTTTGTTAACCACATTGAAACGGCAATGTGAGGCCAAAGAAGACGATCGCTTGAAACTTTCCATTCATCACGACAGTTTGATGTCCCCTGTTTGGGTCGAGTTTAGCAGTCCAGCAGAATTGACACCTTCCAAAGTCATCGACAACATTCAACACGTGCAACAATCCAACGACAAGTTTCACATCACCGATGGAAAAGCGACACTGTTCATGACCCACGTGTCTCTTCCCCAAGGGACCAGACGCAAAAAGGTGTTATTGGTGGACGACCTTCGCAGCACAAAACGAGCCTCGTCCGAATTAACAATCTTGAAGACCAGATGTGTTCAGCCCGTGCCATCGTGGTGGGACGAACGAATGCCGACAAGAACGACACGGCAGAATGGAAAAGAGCCTGGAAAACTATTCAACGATCGGACCGAGCTAAACAACGAAGAGATGCAGAACTCCTGTTACAGCAAGCTGGCCTTTCCAATGACACATCCTTTGCCATTCCTGAAATGCAAAACTTGCAAGACGTCTTGGCTCCACGCTACACCTTGAAAGTACACCCTCAAGAAATGTGCAGACCTCTGTTGTTTCGAGGCAAAAATTTCAAAGACGGAAAATACATTCACGTCTATCATCACGATGAACATTTTGATGCCATCACCAGTATCACTTCATTCCTGGGATACAGTTATTACTGTGAGAAATGTGACTATGGCTATAACAATCGAGAGCAACACAAGCATTGCGGATCGAAATGTGAGGGATGTTTGGCCTCTAAACCCTGTCTTGACGAAGGACATAAACGAGTGCATTGTCCAGCTTGTCAGCGCACTTTTGTCAGCCCTGCCTGTTACCAACAACATCTGAAGACGTAAGGTTCGCAGCAGAAATGTGCTTGTCAGCTTCTGAGATTGTGCCCTACTTGTGGACAAGGCTTACGTACCAATAATGCCAAGGCGCACGTATGTTCAGGACAGAAGCGATGTCACATTTGTCGCCAAATCGTGGACTTGAAACACCAACGCTAAATTCAAAAAAAAACATTCCAAACATGAAGAAGAAGATAATGACCAGAAGAAAGGGAATTTCATCTTTTTCGATTTCGAATGCATGCAAGAGACTGGCATTCACATTCCTAATTTCTGTGTGGCTCACCGAGCGTGTGAGAAGTGCATCCAAGAGCCTATGTTTACTCATTGCCCTCACTGCGGCAAGATTCCTGGAGGACGTGAAAAAAATCTTTCGTGAACCGAACACGCTAGCCAATTTCGCCCAATGGATATTAGACCCTATCGACGAAATGTGGAGCCAAGAAGACATCGAACGTTACGGAGATTGTCATCGCTATGCCACGGTGATGGCTCACAATTTCTCGGGATACGATGGACATTTCTCCTCAGATACTATACAGAACAAAGTACCGAACGTCCTAAAGTGACTTTGAACGGAGCCAAAATCATTTCCATGCAAGTGGGTCAAGAGCAGTTTAAAGATTCGATGAGTTATTTGGCAATGCCTTTGAGTCGTATGCCTAAAACGTTTGGAATGACAGAAATGGCCAAAGGCTATTGTCCGCACTTTTCAATACCGAAACCAATCAACACGCTATTCTACCCCATTTGCCTGAGGCTCACTACTACCACCCCGACAACATGCGTACCGAACAACGAGAAGCTTTCTACGCATGGTACCAGACTCACGCCTCGGACCCCTTCGACTTTCAGGAAGAAATGTTAAAATATTGTCGTTCCGACGTGGACATTTTACGGCGTTGCTGTGAAATTTCGATAACTGTTCATTTAGCACGAGGGATCGATCCTTTGAAAGAAGCCTGTACCATTGCCAAAGCGTGTTCCTTAGTGTACCGCCAACGGTTCATGCCCGAAAAGACCTTGGCTGTCATCAGTCCTCAAACGACCAATTTTGTCAAACGTCAATACTCGGTTACATTACTTGTGCGACAAGGAAGACAAATGGATTCAACATGTCCGCAATGGAGGAAGCGAAAAGACCATCGTAAGGTATTCAGTGGATGGTTGGGACTTAGAAAACCCCAAGATCGTGTACGAGTCTAACGGGTGCTTATTTCACGGATGTCCCATTTGCTATCCTCAACGTAACACGACAAATCAGTTTTTACAACGGACCATGGAAGACTTGTACCAGGCCACTTGTCAGCGGCGCTTGAAGTTAGAAGAGCAAGGATACCAAGTATTAGAAATGTGGGAACACGAGTACGATCACCTTTTGAAAACCGATCCCGAATTTGAGCGCATCGTGGAAAGTTACAAGCTGGTGGACCCACTGAACCCGCGGGACAGTTTGTACGGAGGACGGACGAATGCCACCTGTTTGCTGTACCAAGCCGACGAGGAGAAAGGAGAGGAAATCAAATATTTGGACGTGTGTTCTCTGTATCCGTACGTGTGCAAATATTGTCACTTTTCCGCAGGGCATCCGCAATTGCTGACGGAACACATCGACGTGGACAACATTCGACAATACGAAGGATTGATCAAGTGCAAAGTCTTGCCTCCCACGTACTTGTACCAACTCGTTTTACCTCACCATTGCCAAGGAAAACTGATGTTTCCCTTGTGTTGTACTTGTGCCGAAACGTGCAACCAAGACCAACCATGTCAGCACACTCAGAAAGAACGCGCCTTGACGGGAACGTGGGTTAGCGTGGAATTGTTTATAGCTCTGGACTTGGGATACCAACTGTTAGAAGTGTACGAAATTTACCACTTTCCCAAGACAGAAAAATTCCACAAGGGCGACGAGACTCAAAAAAGCATTTTCGCTAACTACGTGAATGCCTTTTTGAAACTGAAACAAGAAGCTAGTGGCTATCCTTCCTGGTGCGACAGTGCCGAAGACCAAAAGAAATTCGAAGACAAATACTGGGAGCAGGAAGGCATCGCTTTAGACCACGTCGAGAAAAACGAAGAAAAGCGATCGTTTGCCAAAGTGATGTCAAATTGCTTGTGGGGCAAAATGGCACAACGACCGTGTTTACCCAAAACGGAGTATTTGACAGAACCTTCTCGCTACTTCCAGATGATTCACGACAAAACCAAATACATGAAACACGTGGACGTCGTTCGTGAGGACTTGATTTTAGTCAATTACGAAGAACTGGACTTTGTAGAAGCCGACGAATTTAGAAATGCCATCATTACGGCTTACGTGACAGCCCATGCTCGTTTAAAACTGTACGAAACTTTAGAACTGTTAGGAGATCATGTGTTGTATTTTGACACGGACAGTTGCATCTACATCGTGCATCTACATCGATCGTCTGGGTCAACGTCACCCTGTCATCGAAGGAGACCGTTTAGGAGCCTGGACGGACGAGCATCCCGACGACAAGATTCCAAGATTTGCAAGTGGCGGTCCCAAAAATTACGGCTACGAATACCGTGACCCTTAAGGAGAAGTACACACGGAGTGTAAAGTAAAAAGAATTGACTCTCAATTATCGCACCAGTCGACTGGTGAACTTTGGCATCTTGAAAGAAGCCTTGCAGTCTGGAGAGGATGGTAATTATAAAGTAACCATCCACGAACCGCACAAGATTGTACGTTTACCCACACACCAAATTGTCAGTCGGCCTTTGGAAAAAGTGTATCAAATTGTGTACCAGAAGCGAGTGAGACTTCCCAACCACTTCACTTTACCGTACGGTCACATCGATATTGGTCAACATATAAAAAGGGACAACGTCCAAGACCAATAGATTATGTTAGTGACAGTACCAGAAGAAGAAGAACCACTCCCTTCAGGACAGGGCAGGACCGTCATTGATATCCCTACCTCTACTGTCTCTGCTCCCTCTTCCTCCACTTTCAAAGTCATCGACGAACACGTAGATCGGACTAGTTGGGAGGCCTTGTATCTTCGCCATCCCTTTAACATGCTCACTGCTGGACCGAGCGGTTCGGGCAAAACCGAATTTGTCAAACGTTTGATCGAACATAAACATTATTTGATCGATCGTCCACCACAACGGATCGTGTGGTGTTACAAAGAGTGGCATTCAGCGTACAGCCTTCTGCGAGAAAGTCAAGGCGATTCTATCGTGTTTGTGGAGGACATTCCTGGCGAAGACGACGAGATCGTGTCTGACCCTAGTCAAACCCATTTGGTCATCATTGACGATATGTTAGGAGAAGACGAAGAAGAAATTAAATTCTGGTTTACGCGCAAAGGGCATCATCGTGATGCCAGTGTCATTTACATCACTCAAAATTTGTTTCAACAAAGTAAAGCCCATCGCACCATCAGTCTCAATGCTCATTATGTGGTCTTGTTTAAAAGCTCTAGTGATAAATCGCAAGTGCACGTGTTAGCCAAACAGTTAGGAACGCCTTGGCTGGCTCACGCGTACGACGATGCCACTCAAACCCCACACGCTTATTTACTCGTGGATTTAAAACCCACCACCCCCGATTATTTGCGATTTCCTATCCATCTGTTTCACCACTGGTGCCAAGACGGAGGGCCTGTCGTGTACACGTCTCCTTCGTCGACTTAACCACAACCACAACCACCAAACAAAATCTATAAAAACCTCGGTCACTTTGGCTCTGTTTCACACATCGTCAACATGACATCCCTTCAGTCTCATCTTCCCATCAAATTGATTCGTGCCTTGTACGGTATCAGTCGCGAAAAAAATCCACAAAATACGTGCTTGTGTCTTAGAAGCTAGTTTCAAAGAAGTCTTACGATGGTTTACGGTGACAGCACGTCAATTACTGCAAGGCATCATTCAAATTCCACATCAAACCAAACGCTTTTTTGACAGAAACAAAGTCGCCTTTACACAACTGGCCGATGCTCGCATCGACACACAAACCAAAAAGCAAATCATTTTGAAACCTGGAGGTAGCGGTTCTCTAGTAGGTGTCATCATTCGTTCCCTCTTAAAATGGGATCCCAATGCTCCCAAAGTTGTTCCCAAGAAAAAAGCCACTCCCCGACGTACCCAGAAGAAAAAGTTAAAGAGCAACGGTGTCAAGACCAGGTCACAGCCACAGAAAAAGAAAAAGAAAAGTCCACAGAAAACAGCTTCTACTCGCAAGAGAGCGTCTCCAAAAACTTCTCCTCCAGCGGTGACACCCTCTTCCTCTTTAGCGGCAGTGGCCGCTGCTCACAAAGTACCTGCCCCCAAAATTAAAGTCCAAGAAAGATCGGGCATGTTACCCAGTTTACTGGATTTGTTCAAGCAAGAACTGTCCCGATTTAGTCTGTTGCGAACTCCTTAATGTCGAGTGATACCTGTCATCACGTTGTTACGACGTAAAGACAATCAGTGGCGACGCATTCCAGTATAAAAAAGACTTGAGGAAAACAATAGGGATCAGTGTTTTTGTGCTGCTGAACGCCCAAAAGATGTCCCCTCCAAGAAGTGCACACCGTTACCATCGTGTTCCTTCTTCTGCTCATAAAGGAAAAGGAAAAGGAAAAAGAAAAGAACTGCTCCCTCGTTTAGCCAAACATTGGGACATGTTGTCCGTCCTGTCCAGAGCTCCTCCACCCATGCGAAAGCAACTCATTCAAACTGCCTCCAAAGACGTCATCAATACCGTGTGCGAATGTTGTCTGAATGTCTTGAAAAGCACAATACCTTTGTCAAAACACCAGAAAGAATGCTTAGCCAAACATAGACACGTTCTTCCCCAAAATGGTCCAAAAGAAAATACTCATTGGTCAAAAGAAAAAGATGTTGGTGCAACGCGGAGGAATTTTGCCCTTTTTGCCCATGTTGCTGAAAGGAGTAATGGGAACAATAGGAGGACCCTTGCTGAAAGGAGTATTGGGAACGATGGGAAACATCCTGGGATGAAGATAAAAAGGTCCAAGAAGATAAAAGGAGGACACTGGAGTCAAACAATCTCAGACGTGACCCTTGAACTTGATGGAAAGACGAAAACTGACTTTAGTCTCTTACAAACGGTGGATGGAATACTATCGTTGGCAAGAACAACGGACCCCACATTTACCTCCCAATCCTCATTTGACCGAGATGTCACAGTTACAACACGAATTGCAATCGTTGATGAATCGCAGCGATTTAATAGAAACGGAAAAATCTCAACGGTACGGTCAACTGTTGCAACGACTGCAACTCTTTTACCAGAAAGCTTTAGACGAGAAAGCTCTACCCACTCTGAAAGATTTTAAGACTCTGATGAAAAGTCCATCACCACCACCCCCAGCGGTCAACACAGACGCAATCCCACGGATGCCTGAGGAGGAAGAGGCACGAGAAGTCTTTCAAACACCGTCAGCAGCTCCCATCCCTAGTAAGATTGCAGCGTCCTTGTTGACCCCTTCCTCTACACCCCAACAAGAAGAACTTAAAGCTTGGGTTAAAAAGATGATGTCCACTCCACCTTCGACAGAAGTGAAAAAGAAAGAATGGAAACCAGAAGTGAAAAAAGAAAAGAAGACCAAAGCCATCCCATTACCACCACCACCACCACCACTACATTCAACTTCTACACCCGTGGCACATCGGACACGTAAAACCGTTTCTAAACCACCCCTCGCCCCATTCAGAATAGCATCAGTGAAGAGTGGATCACTTATTTAAAAAAATGGAGAAGGTGTTATCCAGCATTTACTACGATCCATCCCATCCCACAGGTTACGGAGGAGTTCAGAAATTGTATCTTGCTGCCAAAACTCGACTGAAAAGTATCCGTTTACCTCATGTGCAACGACGGTTACAAGAACAAGCCACGCACACCTTACACAAACCCATTCGACGAAAAGTTTCCAGAAGTCACACCCGAGTGGAGGGCATCGATCACCAATGGCAAGCTGATTTAGCCGATGTCTCTCATTTAGCCACCTACAATCGCGGCTACAAATATTTGTTTTGTGTCATCGACGTCTTTTCCAAAATTGACTTCCAAATCGAGCAGTGAGTTAGTGCGAACCCTGCAACTGGTGTTGAAACAAAACGGTCGTCACCCTCTTCGATGGCAAACCGACAAAGGCACCGAATTTCTGAACCAAGCTTTCCAAAAAGAATTGAAGAAACGTGACATTCATTTTTTCACCACCGAGAATCCCGAAACCAAAGCCAGCATCGTGGAACGTTTTCAACCCACCTTGAAAGAACGTATGTGGAACTATTTTACGCATCAACACACTCTCAAGTACATCGGCGTCTTACCGTACCTTGTCCAAGCGTACAACCAATCTTACCATCGAAGCATCGGACATGCCCCCCAAGAAGTGACTCCCGACAACGAAGCGACCGTCTTCGAGCGTCTGTTTGGTACGTCCCAAAGAAAGCTGGAGTGTTGGCATCAGGAGATTGGGTGCGCATTGGCAAAACCAAACGCACTTTCGACAAAGGTTACTTACCCAACTGGACCACCGAATTGTTTCGTGCCACTGAACGAGTGCGTGGCCTTCATCCTCCCGTCTATAGATTGGAAGACATGAACGGGAAAGTATTAAAAGGAACGTTTTACTTGCTCGAATTACAACGTGTGACCAAAAAAGAAGACGAAGTGTACGAGATCGAAAGCATTCTTGATCAAAGAACTCGTAAAGTGGGAAGAATAAAAAAACGTGTCAAAGAAGTCAAAGTACGTTGGAAAGGATATCCTCCCAGTTTTGACTCTTGGATCGACACTTCGCAAATCATCGACTATAAAAAGAAGCGACCATCATGCCCTTCAACACAGCCTCAGCTATCGCAGTGACCACTCCTTCGCCCAGTTCTTCTCTGCAAGATCTACAAAAACAACCCTTGTGGGTGTGGTGTGGAGAACGTGTGCCTAAAACTCAAATCGTCTTTTTCTGCCAAATCTTTGTGGTGTATTGTGTCATCGGTGCTGCCATTGCCAATTTGAGTTTGCAACAAGGAGACAAACAGTTGTGGACCATTGTACTCAACAGCTGCATCGGTTACCTTCTTCCCAATCCGTCCCTGAAATATTCCTCGAACGGGAACAACAGTGGGAGCCTTGCGTCCAACGTCAGTCCCCCTTCCAACAGTCACCCTAACCATCCTATTTTAGACATTCCTCTGACCTCAAGCGATCCCTCGGACACTAGAACTCTGGAATTATGAATAAGCAATTTTACTTAACGTTACCCAGTGATAGTTCCATGGAGATGTTTCCCAATAACACTTTGTGCTGTTACACAGCCAAATTACCTCAAGCCATTCAATTGGATCACGAAGCCCATTGGGAAGTGGCTTTAGTGGAAATGATTCACCCTACGCAAATCCTAAATATCCTTCCTAATCAAAACACTTTTACGGTGGAAGTTCATGACGAGCAAGTGCAATAAAACTTGGATGAACGCACCACTGCAAGTGACTCTATGAAAACACAAGACCCCAAAACTAAACGATTCACCTATCTGTTGACCATTCCTGCAAGTTATTATTTTAGCGGACAACATTTGGTGAACACGATTTCCACCAAATTCAATGCCGTGTTTGCCAAAGCCTTGGAGAGAACCAGAAAAAGTATCACCCTCGAGTACCACAAAATAGCTCGTCGCCTACTCATCAAATTTTCAGAGGACAAAGTATTGGCCATTAAATTTTGTCCTGAATTGTATGACATTTTGGGTGGAAACACCAAGTTGATCAAGATGAAAAACGAAATACCAGCTATGACCAGTAACTTGGATTTTGCGAAATATTTTCGATTCCCTTTAGAAATGAACCAAGGACTGAATTTGATTTTTGTGTGTTCCGATGTGGTGGAGTAGAACGTGGTGGGACACACCTCCGTACCGTTACTGCGTGTCATTCCTTTCAAAGTGGATTCTGCAACGAACGCTGACGAGGAAGGTGGAAACACCTATCACGTTCACCGCGAATTTGTACATCCTCACTATTTGCCCGTCAGTAAGTCATATTTCGACACTGTCAACATTACTATA
>JAECUM010033637.1:0-48214 GCA_016617855.1 Megalonaias nervosa
AAACTTTCTTTGTAATCACATTGTAAATCGTGAAAGGAGACACTTAGTTTCAACTCCAACAGCACACTTTACTTGCGTTTGATGCAAAGAGATGAGTGTGGAAATACATTTATACAAAACATTCTGAACGATGTATCGTTTGTTTATACCATCACAATCTAAATATAATTGAGAATGATACATAGGCTCATGCAAAGCCTGTCAAATGTGTTTAATAATTGAACATATATACGTTTCCTTGTTTACTTTATATAATGTTCTTTTTCTGTTATTTTAGTCTAATTTCATGGTACTATTTTGACTTCATTTTGTTGTTTTCAGACACAGCGACAATTCTGCGAATGAACAAATCTCTGAAAACAATCGTCACATGTATAAAGTGCAAAACTCAAGCAAGAAACACCCTCTTCCTGCCCTGCACACACCATTGTCTTTGTCAGATTTGCGCTGAAAAATGCTCACTATGTCCAGTATGTTACAAAATCATAACGCAAAAGATAAAAACGTTTATGATTTAAGACCGTGGCTACAGACTACAGCAAGAAAGTCATTATATTTCCTCTTGATATGATAGTAACAGATGTACCAGCCATCATACATCAGAGTGTCTTCAAGCAATGTTATGTATTTATCAAGGATAATAGTCTTAATCTATCTATATCCTGAACATTCCGTATATTTATGATCACGATGCTCGATTTGAAAATGAATACGTAATGAGGGTATGTGGAAGGTAGGTATATATGCCTTCAGTCTAGTCCTTCGAGATGTTACAGACTAAATCTCACATTTGGTGGACAGACAGATCGCACACACAAGGAACAATACTGAATACTACAATTGAATGCTCATGGGGAGTTTTGTCTAAATGAAAAAAAATCTAAATTTCCCGCTGCAGTCTAATCAAAATTACAGGCAGTAATAAATTTTCACTCGGCAAAAACTTTGCGCTAAAATCTACCCAAGTAGTTGCATTTTTATATCTGTATTGCCTTTATTATTATTATTATTATTATTATTATTATTATTATTATTATTATATAACTCTACCTGGATATAATTTCTTTACCATATGTTTTAGACGTGTTTCGTCCTCTGTTCACAGCGTAGATTTAGTTCAAAACATACTGGTTCGCTATGTGATAGAAACAAGAGTTTTCTATTGCTGTATCTCTGCTTGTAAATTGCCCCTGTGATTCTAACATGTAGGAATATAGAATTTTTCTTACATTTGATGTAAAAGTTTTGTATCTGTAAATTCTTTCTTCCAGATTTTGAATTTGCTCCTTTATCAATTTTTATCTATCCTGCAGGATAATTCTATTTAGTCGTATTTTTATAAAATTTGTTCCTATTGTCAAGCATTCTTCTATAAAATCCAGCGAAAACACTTTCTGTTCTGTTGGGTGTATATTTCAATATACGTTGATTTCTATCTTAGTAATCCAGAATGACTGTGTACATATGAGAATTAAATACTACGTCGACGTGTGGGCGTGTCTGCTACGCACTGATGCCTGTGCCACCGACCCTGTAATATAATTTTTGGTGATGTGTCAATGGTCAAGATGGTATTGGGGTCGGTGCTGTCAGGCACGGCGATAATGTTGTTTACTCCAGGACCCAGGTTCGAATCTTCATATATATA
Source organism: Megalonaias nervosa (assembly GCA_016617855.1). Taxonomy (NCBI): domain Eukaryota; kingdom Metazoa; phylum Mollusca; class Bivalvia; order Unionida; family Unionidae; genus Megalonaias; species Megalonaias nervosa. Next base: position 1,649 of record JAECUM010033637.1, read on the forward strand.
TATATATATATATATATATATATATATATATATATATATATATATATATATATGATGCTAGGTTAATTGGATAATACAACAAACTATATCATTCAAGGTTTTTTTATCTGAATTTTAATACTGATACGATTCTCTCTTAACCGAAGATAATTCATGGAATGAGAAATAATAAACATGGAAAAGACAGCAAAACAAGGTTTTGAAGGTTTATATAACATGAATTTTAAACCTAAAACGTGACATGTAAGTTACAGTAAGAGCGGGAGAGAATCCGTGGTGAAAAATTGAATTCTTCACAAGAACACTGTACACGAATGTGATAGCTGGTGTCAGATTGAAGTGTCTATTAGTGAAGTCAAATAGGTTCATATACTATAGCTACATGATAAGCTAAGAATGGAAAGCAAAATTGCCAAAGCTATGCCCGATGAAAGTCTAGTCCTTAGAGATTAATGCAAGCCGGAACTATTAGTCACTATGCAGCTGCTTGAAGGGCCAAGGTACACGTGATAGTTTTGAAAGTATCAGCAAATGAAAATGACTGATGGAAATCGTATTGGAACAACAGGTACTGGGATAATGGATATTGAGATACACGATATAAACGTTAAGCACACAGTCTGGTTTCCTGAATTTTACAAAGATATCAATGTATACTTGGTTTGGACCTTTTCCAGAGACATCAATGCCTCATCGATGTTAGGACTAATGTATTTAGGTTGAATGGCCAACCAGTGAAGTCTGGAAGGTAATAGACTTAGAAGCAAAAGACTATATTGGGAACATGTTAAAACAGGATGTGATTGCGACATACGATAGTTCCTTTGTTCTTGCTGAAAATAAAGAAGGGTCTTCGAGATTTTGTATCGATTAAAGAATAATAAATAAAGCGACGAAGAAGGACCCTTTCCCCGGTTCCAGAACTCACAACAAACTGCATGCTCTTCAAGGATGGAAGTGGATGTACATCCTAGGCTTACAAAGTGGGTATAGGCAGGTAGCAATGAACCCCAAGATAGACATAAGGTGGCATTTGTCACATAATATGGCCTCTCTTAGTTCAGTGTTATGCCACCTTTCGCCTTTGTAAGTTTGTAGCTACGTTGAACGTTTGATGCACCAAGTACTTGATGGGCTTTCAAGGACATCTGGCTGGTCTATTTGCATGACGACATTGCATTCGGCTCAGTTTTCAAAGCGATACCACAGCGTCTTCACAATGTTTTTCAGAGATTGATAACTTCTGCTTTGAACTGTGCCCAGGAAATTATCATTTCTTTCAGTGCAGTTTTTCTTATCAGGGGCGCATTGTGTCTCAAGATGGTGTCCAAGGGAATCCCAATAAGAGCAAAGCCGTGCAGGAGTGGCTGCTCCTATGAACATCAAGGAAGTAAGGAGAATCGTGTGGCCTGTGTTCGGACTAACGAAAATGTATTCTAACGTGAATAAGAGAGCAAAATTGTAGATTTGAATGGAACGATGCATGTGAGGTGGCATTCCGAACTCTTAAATCCAAGTTATCATCGATCCCTATTCTTGTTTACCCCGATCCATCGGCTCTGACTTCAATTTTGATAATGAAGCAAGTAAGCATTCAGTTGGCGCAGTGCTCTCACACAATCAACGTGGACATGAGGATGTTATAGCCTACTACAGAAAGACGCTGGGCAAAGAAGACTGGCAGTATTGTGTCACACTTAAAGAATTCATTATAATATTCCGCGCTATGAAACATTTCCACTGCTACTTTTAAGGGAACAAATTCATCATTCGTACAAACCATAACTCATTAAGATTGCTCACTAAATTCAAGGACATCAAATGCCGACTCACACTTTGGTTAGAAATTATTGGAAGATATAGTTGTGAAATTGTTTATTGAGAAGCCCTTGCGTGAACTATAAATTAAAGCTCTGAGTGTGTTCCGAAAACTCGAAGAAACGGTACAAAAATTGCCGATATCATGTTCTGAGAGGAAGTAAGAGAGAAGGGAGGAAGGAGTCCTCGTGGAGTGCAGAAACAGCGACATGACAGGAACATCGGTTTCATAATAAACGGCATGGAAAAGTCTAAAGAGTGCCAAAACTGGCATGAAATCGCGATGGCGTTTACAGCAGTTACGGCATTGTGGGTTGAGTAGGAGGGTTCACAAAATTGGGAATGGTGTTTGTACCGTAGATGGTAAGGCGAGACGGTAAAGCCCATTTCCTGGCAACTAGTAGTCCCTGTGCTATTCCGCAAGGATATTCTTGAAAACTTGCAGGAAGTTGTTACTTCTGGTCACCTTGGAGAGAACAAGACTTATATGAGAGTGCGGGGGCAATTCTACTGGCCTGGACTTGAAAGAATTATGAAGGAAATGTGTTGCAATTGTAATCAGTGTTCCGCACGAAAGAGGCCAAATAAAGTTAACTGAGTTCTCATGAAAATATATACTAGTAAGACATTTTGGGACCCTTTCCTGCGTGAAATCCTGCAAGAAAGTACGTCATTGTGATGGATCACTATTTAACGGAATGGATATAAGCGTTCGCAATGCCAGATCAGGAGGAAGAGACTGTCACTAAAATTCTAATGGATCAGTTCATTATACAAATCCGAGTTTCATTGCAGATTCATACAGATAAGAGCAAGAATTTTGAGCCATTTTTGTTTAGACAGCTGTGCAACCATTCGGGGGTAGATAAAACTCCAAATTCGGCTCTTTACCTGCAATTAGATGAAACGATTGAACGGTTTGAATCCGACTGTCATGGTGCCCCAGACCCAAGCTAATTATGAAACTAATGGTGGTCACGTTGCCCCAGACCCAATCTAATTATTAAGCTAATTGGAGCATGATCTGAGAAGAGAAAATATAATCAGTGGAGTTACGAGGAGAGCAGAGGTTAAGATCAGTTTTGGATGAAGAAGATAGAAGTGTATTTGTTCCGTGTTAAAAGTATAGCTGTGTAATAGTAAATAAAGGAATAGGAAGAGCATACTTGCTGAGTTGCTGATACCTCGGGGAACAGCATATGTGAACGTTAGGACCCCCTTGACTTTCGTACAGTCAGACGTAAGATGATTAAGAACTTAAAACTATTATCTTTGGTGGACTGTGGGAAGATCAAAAAGTAAAATCGGAGACAGTATTGATTTGTGCTTTGAAAAATGAAATTGAAACAATCAACCATAATACCGCCAAACTTACTCAGAGACATGAACGATGACCTTGAAAGATGACATCAACAATTTGAGAGAATATCGACAGCAAATACTTCTAATAGTACTAGAAAACTAGAGATGCTTCCAGCTCTGTTAAGAGGCCGGGCGGCAGACTATTTCGAATACCTTAGTTAAAACGAATAACGATCTTATGATAGACTTATGAAAAACATTGAAAGAAAGCTCTTGCCCTGAGGATTTATAGATAATGTATTTCTCTGAATTATTTCAAAGACAACAACTGAATGTTGAAAGTGTGACGATTAAGGAAATACAATGCAGCTTCTAGCCCGCAGAGCACCTGTGGTAAAGAATGAAAAGAACCATCTTGTAATGAAATATTTCATTCAAGAACTGAGGTTAGGGCTTAAAGAATTTGATATGATAAATGATCCAAATTCTTTTGAACAGGCATTCAGAATAGCAAAAACGCCAGAAATATCATGAAAATGTTAATGGACTACAGCCTGCAAGAACACCATTTGGGACCATGACCTATCTAGCGATTATTGCAGCCATCAACAAATATTTACTTCAGTAACGGCCAGAGGCACCAAAGGACTATTTATTCCAGGGACATTGTTCGGTCAAAAGAGCCAGTTTATATCTTGATACGGTCATTGAGGTGTCATTAGTGAGTCACAGATGTTTGACAATTGCGGTCAAACAAAACCATTAGGACCCAAATGAGAAATGTAGTTTCTGCAACAGGGCAATCTCTGGACATTATCAGTGTTGTGCCATGCCACGTTCTCATCGCTAATGATGAGTCCATTAAGGAAATTTATGCTATAAAAATTTCCAGTACGAAGCAATAATTTGAATACATATGTTAAGACAGATTAACTTTGTACCAGAAAATTCAGTCTACTTAAACTATCGTTAGGTGAAATTAACATCAAGTGAAAACGAAACAAAAACTAAGAAATCCTGGCTTGTGAACTTTATAAAATCAATTGAAATACCGCCACTTTCAGAACTGGTACTTCAGGACACAACTGACAGTGAGGCATTTGGAAAGTTAGGCTAGCCAGAGTTCTAAGGTCACCAATAATCTGATTCTAAGGCTGTTAAATCCAAGTACGAAACGAATGGAACTCTATGAGAGTACAACAATAAGTTTATTTGAGGAAATAGCTGAAACATAAGAAAACGAATCAGAGCAACAATTGTGTGATGCAATCTTTCAAAATAAAACTGCTGAACCTAATTACAAGGACTTTGATATTGAATGAACAAATATTCTGCAAAACAAAATCTCAAAATACGCCAATGGTTTTGTTTTACTCGTGCAGTGATATTTTTGGAAAGTCGGATGAGGATCTAGGACGAAAGGACATGGTGGAACACATGATATTACGGAGGTATCCACAAATTAAACAGAAACTGTACAAGCTTCCTTTTTCTCAAAAAAGGAAGTTATAAAATTCTTTTGCACGTTTTATAAAATAGGCATGCGATACGACCTTAAACCAATCCATGGGCAAGTCCTGTCATACTAGTAAAGAAACCACTGGAAAATATCGTTCATGATTGTCTATCGCCGTTTGAATTCCGTGTGCAAGAAAGATGTCTAGCTGTCGGTCCCCTCCAAAACGCTGAACAAATGTTACAAGCTCTCAGCAACTGTCAATACTTTATTTGTTTATATTGCTTGTCTGGATACCATCACGTTCCAGTAAAAGAACAGGATAAAGATCAAACAGCAGTTGTTTGTTCTGAGGGCTTATATGAGTTTAACACAATGGAATTTGGACTGTGCAATGCTCCCGGGACCTTCCAAGGACTTATGAATCTGCTACTAGCAGGAATTCAGTGGAAATTTGTTCTTTGATACATTGATGATATTACCATCTTTTCGTACAAATTTGATAACCACGTACTGCATTTACAGAAAGTCTTTAGGAGACTAATAGCAGCAAATCTGAATTTAAATCTGGCCAAATGTCCATTCTTTAAAGAAGAATTGCAGTTCCTCAGACATGTTGTAATTAATTATGGGATTAAAGTTTATGATGACAAAATTAAGGCCCTGTTGCAATTTTCAGCACCCATAAATCAACAGACCTTACGTGCATTTCTACTCCTTGTCTGGCTCCTGTTACCACAAGTTTGTGAAAGGATACGCAAATAGTGCACAACCAATGAATTCATTTTTGAATAATGATCGATGTAATATGTGAGTGGAATGATGATTGTGAACTGGGCTTTAACATTCTAAAACATAACCTGACCACATCTCCAGTGTTATGTTATCAGGACTTTTCCAGACTATTCACCCTGTATTATGATAGTTCTGGCTTTGCTTTGGGATTCGATTTGGTCCAAAAGGATAAAAATAATGTCGAAAGAACAATAGCATATAGTATCAGACAATTAAGGAAAAATGAGAACAAATACTCTGTAATTGATAGAGAAATACTTGCAGTAGTTTTGGGGGATAGAAACATTTACACAATATTTGCTTGGCCAAACTTTCACGGTAGTCACAAATCACTGCTAATAAAATGGCTTATGAGAAGGAAAATTCTTAGTGGTAGGCTAACCAGATAGTCCGTCCATGAATATGACATGAACGTTGAGTACAGGGCTGGAAACTTTCATGGAAATGCAGCTGGGATTAGTCTTACAGAACAAACGAGGGTGACTATCTGAATGGAGACGACACAAGAATTCTAGGAAAAAAAGAACAAATTTCAGGATATTAAAGCAGGCTTACAACCAGAAGGTTTGTGTGAATCGCCGGAGAAAGATTCACATTTAAAAACCATTATGGGTTTCTTGTGTGACAATGAGTTACCCTATAACACAATAAATGCCCGAAAGGTGGCTACTTTGGTTCCCGATTTCGAACTGATAAATGGTGTGTTATATCAAATATAGTCACCATAGACAAGCAAAAGACGGATAAATACTGGTGTTATGATGACCTAACTGCTGGATATATTGGATTCAATACAACATACCAAAAGGTGCTTTGGTATGTTTAAGAACATAGACTTTTCGGTCAAATACTGTGTAGACTGTGCCAACAGAAAACCCCCAGGTGCTGGAAGCCAACCCTCATTACTCCGAATCCTCAAAGATGGAACTTTTGAGCGTGTCGCTGTGGACCTTTTAGGCCCGTTAACATCTAATGATCAGGGTTACAGATATATTGTTGTTTTTACAGTGTAACTGACAAAGTATACACAAGCATTTGTAGTTAATAATGCTGATGGACACACAACTGCAATACAGTTTGTTGAACACATTGTGTATCGTCATGACTCCAGCCGGCACCTTCTGTCAGTCCGTGTGAAATATTTTCCTGGTCGACTATTGAATGACATATGCACATTAGTAAATACCAAAACGGTATTTAGCACAGCTTACCACCCTGAAACAAATGACATCGTTGAACTACTGAATTCCAAAATTAATAAAATGGTATTTATATTCGTGTCAGACCACCAGAAAGACTGGGACCAGTTCATTTCGTATTTTGTTTTGTTTGCCAATAACATTGGCATTCAGGTGTCCACACAAGAAGCACAAAAATTGTTATACCTGTAGAATAGTTGTGAAAACGTCACCAGTAAACTAGAACTGTGACAATAAACTCACTAAACTAAATATTACAAGCAAACCGAATGAAATTGGTTTTAGACCCGGTAGCTTTCCCGGCCAGATCATTTATTGTTTCCAGAAGCACTAAGTGACAATAAAAACACTATGATCGTGAAAATGAGATTGAAGAAAATTATGAAGAGGCAGAAGATTCGGCAATTGTGAAAATAAGTTACCCTTTCTGCAGAAATGTCAAAGGCGTGAGGTCAGAGAAATGGTATTTTGTCCGGTATAGACAATAGACACAATGCAATGATCACAGCATGTATAGGTCCAGAGAAGGCACCTTCTAGGCTTATCCAGGCCTTTGAGGAAAAATACAACTGCCGCAAAACGTAGTGATAACAGAAAAAATAGCAGTTATGGTGGATTGAACCAATTCACACATGGAACTAAGTCAGAAGTTACCTGAACACACGATTTAACATTGATATATGATTTTGTCTCTTTTATTTCCTGTATACAACTACTGTTTTAGTTATTTTTAATATTCCTCTTGTATTATTTTTGCTATTTGTGTCTCAGTAAGCTAGTGAATAGTTAAAGTAATGAAACTCCAGACACTGTATGCAAATACTAACGCGTGTAAATATATCATTAATATAGCCCAGGGATAATTCATCAGATTTTTAAAAAAAAAAGAATAACAGGTGGGATTGACTGCTGATGAACCATTCAATGTAACTGACCTTTGCTGAAAAATGTTATAAAGAAAACAAAACAGCATCGACTGTAATGTGTATATGGTTTTTTCTTGGTTGATTTAATTAACAATATTGTACATGTAAATACTTAGAAGTAACTGATTGATTATTTTTCATTGACTGCATCATGCTACCGATTATATTTATCTTTCATGCATTACTGATGTACATACTGTCAAAATGAATCATTTTGTCAGAAGTGTAAATAGAACTTGGGGGGAAAAGCAAACAATATGGGGCACATTAACATGTATAATGACTCTGAAAGTTATTTCTTTCTTCTTTTTTTTGGGGGGGGGGGGGAAGATATGTACCGATGCCCCAGATTCAAGCTAATTATTAAGCTAGTGGGGGCATGATCTGAGATGAGAAGATATAATCAATAAGACTGTGAACAGTACAGTTAGGAAGAGAGAACGGTTAAGATCAGCTTTGGATGTAGAAGGCAGATGTGTATTGGTTAATTGTTCGATGTATGGTTGCGCAATAGTAACTAATGGAATAAGAAAAATACACTCGTTGAGTTGCTGACGCCATGGGAAATAACATACATAAACAATAATAAATCAAGATTATATGCCTTTTCGAAAACTGATTTATCTCCCTTGAGTGGGAAGCCGTTTAGCGTCTACAATCACTTCCGGGGTTTATGCGATCAACAATGGCGTTCGTGGATAAATGAATCTCTGAAACTGATAACGAATATAAAGCAATTTTTCAAATGTAGGATGATAGTAAAGGTGAAATAATTGAAATGATAAATATTAGTGCCATAATGATCTATATTAAAACCGATTGGAATTGGAAGGATATTTAATCATGCAACTGAGTATGTCATAAATTACCTGCTGAAACAATGGCATAAAATTCTGTACGAAGAAAGAAAATGTATCAAATATTCGGGTAAAGTTTTGCGTAGCGAATTCCATTACCTCTTTGAGTATGAAATCTTCAAGAAGGCTAGAGTGAATTTGACTAAGAAATAGTAATACATACGACCGAATAGTTTGAAATATCAGCATCTAATGAACTCAATACTGGTGAAAAATGTAAGCATATTAATTGGTACAATTATGAACAAATTAGAAACTAAATAGAGCACTGGATAGTTACCTATGCTCATTTCACATTCCAATTGGTTGCGACTCTTTTACGTATTAAGTGAAACATCATAGTCTTTGATAACTTTTCATTAGATACTTTCTTGACTTGTAATATGTAGATAATCCATTATCTATCTCATCCGTTGTCTTCTAGCGTGTTCTGGCTTTTCCCTCGTGTTTATATTACACCATGATGGCTTTGTATATAATAGAACGTTGACTGTACGTCACTCATATGCCCTATATGTATGGCCTGAGTATCATTTTTTAAGTCTTGTTCTGTTCTTTACGGTAGTTCTACAATTGTTTAAAAAAATAGTAAACTAAAGAAGTACAACACACCTCTGTAAAGTCCGCCATAATCCCATTTAACTTGTAGTGCTTTCCTTGTTGTCATTCTTTACTGGAACTTTTGATTATGAACAGCTAATTCTCACAGTATCTGATTTACGTATACATGGTTTTGCCAATATCATAACGTCTTCACGTGCATTGCTTTGATCTTTGCGATAAGACTAATTATCATAACAAAGCGTGATGATCGACAATTATTTAAAGGGGTTTCCATATTAAAGGGAAATTTCAGAGGATAAGATGATTTTACTTTATCAATCTATCATTTGTAAACACATGAAAGAAAATCAATCCAAAACCAGACATACAAATTCACACCTTACGAAGAAATAGTTATCTACTGATATACGGAAAAAATTTTAAATATCCTGGCTTGCTTTAATTTGCGTGTTTCTGGTTTAAGAACTGCTTATGTAAACAATGTGATAGATTACAGGTATCAATATTCTCCGGAAGTTGAGGTATCAAGGTGTACATGCGCACTAAGCGGCTTGAAGACTTCTAATTCAAGGAGAGTAAACTAGTTCCGAAAAGGCCTATAGAGAATTTTCTAGCAACTTTAGTGTCCAAGATTAGAATAACTGAAATGATAGTGTGCCTCTGGTACTCATGGCATATCGTAGTGCTGGATATAACTCAACAAAATTATTGCCAAACTTAAAGATGCCATTTCAAGAAGTAAGATTACTTGTCTATTCGATTTATGGAACTCTAAAGGTAGGTCTTTGGATTCAAGCAATTGTGTCAAATTAAGGACCTACCTGGATCATGTTCATGATTTAGCTAAAGAACACAGACGAACTGCGAGCGAGAAGAAGAAAAGGTATTGCGACAACCGGACGCACTTCAAAACGTATCAGAGTGGGGATGCCTTGCAGTTACATGACCCATATAGGAAAAATGAGATTAGCTCTAAATTTCAGTCAGACTGGGATGGACATTATCTCATTGTAAATTGTCTGAGTGACTTAGTTTATTACATTCTGAAATCTTCAGCACATAAGCATCGCGCGATTGATTATAATTGACTAAAACCATATTGCGGCTTTGGACAAATTGTTTTAAAGACAATATGAGTACGGAGAAGGAAATTCGAAATTCTTAGGAGTAATTACAATGATGAAAGTGATTTATACAGGTCTTGAAGTGAAATAAACATTGCAGATGTTACAGTGTATGAGAGCGGCAAACGGGTGCGAATCCTCCCAGCGAGATTTATCCCTGGAATATAGAGAAATCTGTTACTGTAGGTGATTATGTTCTGACCTTCAAATGATATAAATTAGTAGAAAATGTGTAAATGGATAATTTTCCTTTCAAACCCTTGTGAAAAATTTTGTTGAACATTATTATTTCGTGTGTACATAAATTCAACCTGTCTTAGTAAAATGAACGTTAAGTTTTATACCTCAAATTTAGTTTTCTATTTTATGAACGCGTATATAAAACTACTTCATAATTAAAAGTTACGTAAGTACGGACAAAGTTAACAATCCTTGCTGAGACAATAGGTTTAATTTGAATTACCTAACAAAATTGAAATGACTCTTAACAGAAACATGTGTGACACATTTTGACAGAGAAGTATGCTAAAATTATATAGTTGGGTAGTGTGATGTTTTTATGACAAAAAGTTGTGTTTTGCATAACAAAGTCAAATGAAAATAGGTGGTTTTAGGATATGTCAGAGACATTGTTTAGTTTCTAACTGCTATAACAAAACAATGTATCTATCGATAAAGGTGTTGGAACTCACTTTAAATTTTAATGTTTTGATTCCGATTTTGTAAATATTTTCAAGTTGAAGCATATATTCCAACGGTAAAGCAACCCAGTAGAACAATTATGAAGAAATGGTCAAACATGTGTACATAATCTGATACCTAGATTATAAGACTTTCGTTGATTAAAGTTTCACATATTTTGTATCCTTCTGATGTAATATGTAGTATCACAAAGACTACGATTTTACTAAGGCACTTGATATGTCACAAATATTGATTGTATAGTAGTATACATTCATATACAAGTTTTCCTGTATTTTACAACTTTAACTATATTGTAATATGCAGCATTTTCTGTATTTGTACGTGTCAGTTTGTATCTGTTTGCGTATCTCACTGTATGTAACATATAAGGTTACCAGGATTTAACAATTTGACACATATTGTAATATTCAGCTTTATATGTATTTGTATGTGTCAGTTTTTATGTCCGTCTATATGTAAACTCTTTCTCTATATCTTTATTCTAATAAATTGATAAAAGAATACTAATCTTCATCGCCATGCTCAAAAATGCTATCACTGAGATCCCTACCAGTGTTTACACCACAGTCCGTATTGACAAGAAACCTTTATTGATAGGGTTCTATGTGTGTTCCTTTGTCTTCGCGCATTGTATATGGAACCTGGGTTTGGTGTTCGATTTCCGCCATTATGATAAGTAGACCGAAGGTTTTCAAGTGTCTAATTGTGAAATTAACGTGACTATCAGAAACTGTCAAACCTGACAGTCACTTTCCTCCTGTCCATTAGCACGCCACAGCCTATGGTATGCCTCCCATCTTTTAAAGTATTGTTTGCAGTAGTATAAAGCACGTCCCGCACTTGCGTTCGACAGGTGGCGCCCATAAATTAAACCGGATATATTGAAATGGGACAAAATGCACTAGACATAACGACATGCTTATTCATCGAATTTGCTTCACAGCAAAATCTCTCTCACTCGTCATCCCCCCATGCACGCTTACAAATACGCACAAGTGCATATACACACGCTAGCGTCCTTGCATATTTCTATTTACTAACGTCGTTCAATTGACGAGCAATGGCTTTGCAATGGCTAATTATACTTTAGCAATATATACTTTCATTGCGATGGATGGGCATTATGTTTTCATTGGTAATGTCCTCCATTTATTTTTTTTTCATAAATAATAAATGTGATGTATTACCAGGCCTCATAAATGAATATATTGGAATGATAATGATTTTAAACCCTAAAGAATCTAACTTTGTATTAGAATAAATTAAAACTAGAGTCCTTTTGTCTGCCATTTATTTTTGCATGTAAGATCAATTCAGTAGAATATTGTGAAATTTCGCTTGTCATAATTTCACTAGGTAAATTAATGAATATAATTATTGCCGGTCACATAATTTGTGTCATAATTTGCGAATGTTCTGTCGGAAATTACTTCAAATGAGGGGGTGGACCTATTTTCAGATAGTGTATTAATTGATATTTCAATTTTGTGGCATGATGACACGACGCACATTTTTTACTTTTAATTGTGGCATCAATTTTTTACGGTTTTAGAAATATATGAGCTTTTTACTTTATTGCCTAAGAAAAATGGAGTTGAGAGCTGGTGCTATTTCATGACGTAAAGAATAAATACAGTAATACATGTTTGCATAAATATAGTGTTGAATATCAGTGACGGATCCAAAATTATCGCTGGGAGAGGCATAAACAAGTAGGCAAGGAGTCTATATTAGGGTAGCCCAAACGGGGATCCACTGGGCTAAGTCGCAGGAAACTTCTGCATTTTAAGCGTTTCCAGTGCATAATTTGAACCATCTCACTGTAAGAATGCCTACTCTAGGAAATTATCAGACAGTTTCGCGCTCACTTTCTTTCCGAGGAGGGGAGGGATGCAATGGCTCCACCCCAACACCACCACTGGTTCAGTTGTCAATAATTCATTCGTGTTTAGGATCAATGGACTCACTTATTACTAGCTGTATGCGTCACTTGGGTGACGCCGTAGGGACAAAATTAAACCCGTAGTTAACATGCTATAGCCACTTGGGGGGGGGAGGGGACAAGTTGAAATTGGTTCATAGGTTAACATAGGGTGCCACTATAGGGACAAAGGAAATCCAATGTTAAATGCGTCGATATGTTTAATATGGAAATGGCATTATAGCGACAATATTGTTTATAGTAATGAAAGTATTTATGGGACAAAGGTGTCTATAGGGGAGAGAAAAATGTAATGTTAACTTTGTGATTGCTATAAGACGTTTCCATATCGAAAAATATATGGGGACCTAGGGAAAACATTTTTAGATACTACCAACACAATCTGTTTTTTAGAACTATCCAGCACCCACGCTTTGATTACTATCTCAAAGCACACACCTCTACCAGCCAACGAAAAGAGTAGGAGTGTTTATATTCACGTACTTTCAAACAAATATACAAACATAATATCACACACAAGGGTGGGAAGTGTTAATAAATATACTAGCATACTCTTACATACAAACAAAAGAAAGTAAAGTTTAGTTGCCAACAACATGGCCATGTACAAACGCATGCATACATAAACTCTAACTAAAACACAAATTAAGATTAGTACCTTTTTTTCCAGAGATCTGAGTGTCTCTGAAAGTGACCTTTGGTGGACACCACCAACCTAAATGTGGGTTCGTTGTCGTCCTCCCCCCAATCTTCCTTCTACTTCTCCTCCTCCTCCTCTGGCATCCAGTCAGGATGACCAAATCTTTTAAATTTCTATAGGTCTTTCATCCAAGATAAATTCAGTCTGTCAAACTCCCTCTCCCTTCTTCTTCATTCATCTTCCCTCTCCGTCTTCATTCTCTCCTTTTTCCTCCTCTCCACTGCCCACTCTGCTCTAATCTTTTCAATCATCACCTCTTCCACCATCTCCTTGACGATTCTTAGGGAAGGCGTCTCCATCCACAGATGACGTCTATGCGAAAAGCAGTTTGTTTCCTCTACTCAACCCAGGAGTTGCCCCATTTTCTCAAATAGCTTCTTGCAGCTTGCCCTAAATTTTTCATGTACACGCTACATGTCATTGAAGAACACGACTGTCAATTATCAATCAAAAATTATAGTCGTGTACGATCAATTTTGATCTTTTACGATTTAATGTCGGCATAACCTGAATTTTTAATTGTTCGTCGAGTTGGAAACAGGAGGCACCACTAGACGCGTTTATACCTCTGATGCGTACCAGCACGCACTTCGGGGATTACAATCTTGTGTGCACGGCACACTAATTGATATTTCGAAGAATGGGAATGTTATCATGCATCATTTTAAAACATAATTATCATGCAAACGCTAAAGTTATACTAACAATCAAATTCTGCCCAGTTGTCTAATTGTGGTTATTCCCCACAACCAACTGTGTAAGCCAAAGTCTGTAATTAGGATCACGCTGCCCAGTTATAAATTGTCCTGCTGGGAGCTGTTTGGAGTAATCATGTCAGCAATCAAGAGGTCATTCATCAGAGACCAAAACGGGATGGGTTGGGATAGGATCGATCTTGTGTGATTCGATCAGCTCATTCGTAACCACTGTTACTAGGGATACAGGACAGAAGCAATATTTTCCCCCATTGGACTGATGTTCCCCGCTGCCTGGAAGAAGTTGAATTGTGTTCTTCTGTCGAGCCGTCCCTCAATTTTAAGTTTCTTGGAAGCTGCAATTACCGTCCTAGAGTCTTCTGCATGTTGTTGTTCTGCTTCTAAATCCTTAGATAACTCCTCCATTCCCATTCCACAGCCTGATTGCTGAAGTACACACGTTGTCACAGGAGTAAGGAGTGTTTATTGATACACTCTATACCAACATCAAAACACTATACCCCTCACAAACACACTATACCAAGCAAACGCACATTTTATAATGTGATTTTACGTTTTATGGTGCAGTAAGACAAAGACAGACACAAACATTCAAAAACACAATTTTTTTGACCAAAATATTGGTATCTCTCTTTCCAAAGAGCCCCCAAGATTCTATTACGAGTTTAGGCTCTTACAAAAAGTAAAAGAAAAGAGTAAAGACAACAAGCTATGTAAAATTAAACAGATAATTTATTTCCCTAGAATACCAAGTGAAACCTGATAAAAAGAAAAAGAACTTACGCTTTTATGAATCAAATCCAAAAATAATCCAAGAATTAAAAATAGAAGTCCTTGTAATAAAAAGTCCTGAATAAAACTGCGTTCTAATATCGATGAAATCCAAAATTGAAGGCGATGACGTCTGTTATAACCTTTAAAGTATAGATGTATCAACAGTCTATTGTTGAATAACAGAAAATATTATTCTAGTTTTGAATTCCGAATAAATTTCAATGAATGTCTTTTTCCAAGTATTTTGTAGGTGCACTGACGTATTTCCAGGGAAAAGAATCACTTGAAATTTAATAAAATAAAATTTCAGCTCGAACTGGTCACAACATAACTTAACGTGTCAATTGTTTGGAGATCAACTGAACAATCTCTATCAAGACAACAGTTATGCACTAGTTTAAGACGCAAAACAGATTCCCGGATGAGGGTCAAATCTTCTATAAAAATTAGAAGTTTGTGACAATAAACACATGTTTCATATCATGTACTCCAGGTATGGCCTTGACTAACTTAATGATTCTTACTCTGAGAAAGAATTTTTAAAAAATAAATTAAAAAAGTTGTTTTAAATAAAATGTTGTTTACCACAACTGTCACTGACTCTGAAACAAGGTCAGAAACAAGATACAGTCTTTCTATTATTAGTTGCTTCTCAATGTGATAAAAAAATTAACAATCAGGTCGAACAGAACTGAACTGAATTTCTGGATCATGTCAAATCCAGTAAACAAAGTTACATTACAGTAACATGCAATGGAATAAAACAAATTTAAAACTAACAAACAAACAATTAAATTAAATGTACATACCACTTCCCCCCCCCCCAAAAAAAAAAAAGAAAAACAAAGATTTATATAATAAAGCTTTCTTTTTTACCACAGGTCAATTAACCATGAGGTGTATAAAAAAATAAAATAAAAGGAAATCTTATGAATGATACAAAGTATACATGAAATACTATATTTCTATACACGGGAAAATGCATCTGCTATTAAATTGTCTTTTCCTTTGATGTGCCTGATGTCAATATTATATTCCTGTAACAACTCGCTTCACCTTAATAATCTCTGATTTTTGTTTTTCATCTTGCAGATGAAAGTATGGGGTTTTTTGATCACTAAACACAATAATCGTAGAAGGAACTGAACTAATGTAAACTTCAAAATGTTGTAATGCCAATGTCAAAGCCAAACATTCCTTCTCGATTGTAGAATAATTTCTTTGGTGTTTATTTAATTTCTTATAAAATAGCACACTGGATGAGCAACACCATTTTCATCTTCTTGAATCAGTATTGCTCCATCCCTAACATCACTTGCATCAACAGACAGTTTAAATGATTGATTGAAATTTGGAGCTGTAAGAAATGGTGCACTCTTAAGTATGGCTTTTAACTTATCAAAAGCATCCTGACATTTTTCAGTCCAATGAAACTTAGTTTTGTTCCTCAATACATTTGTCAGGGGTTCAGCAATTATGGAAAAATTGGAACAAAATTTCCGATAGTGTCCAGCCCTACCTAAAAATCGCATCAGTTGCATTTTACTGACAGGCACATGGAATTCAGAGATAGACTTAACCTAAGCATCTATAGGTTTAACTTGTTCATGTCCCACAATATGTCCTAGACATGTTACACAAGCACGACAGAACTCACTTTTGGATAAATTAATTGTCAAACTTGCATCAGTGAATCTGTCAAAGAATTTCCAAATTGTTGCTAAATGTTCTTTCCAGGTGTCGTTGTAGATGATGACATCAGTGATATAAGCATCACAATTATCTAGACCACAGGTACTCATCTTCATTAAACGTTGAAAAGTACCTGGCAAACTTTTCATCCCAAATAGCATCACTTTATATTGATACAGTCCATCTGGAGTAACGAATGCCGAAATTTCCTTCGCCCTTTCCGTCAGTGGAATTTGCCAAAATCCTTTCAGAAGGTCAAATTTGGTGACATAATTTGCATTTCGAAATTTATCAATGCAGTCATTGATTCTGGGTAATGGAAATAAACCTGTTTTAGTCATACTGTTAACTTTTCTATAATCCGTGCACATACGGAAAGTTTTATCTGGTTTCGGAACAAGCATACATGGTGAACTCCAGTCACTTTTACTCGGTTCTATGAAATCATTTTCCAGCAAATACTGAATTTCTTTTTTCAAGTATTCCTGTTTGAGAGGGTTCATTCTGTATTGGTGTTGTTTCACAGCTTTGGAATATACAATTTCAACGTCATGGTAAATTTTGTTTGTTCTTGTTGGAACATCTGGACATAAGAGCTCATATTCAAATAATAACTGTTTAAGTTCATTCCTTTCTTGTTGTTGCAAATGTGAAAGTTTCTGGTCCAGATTATTCATCATGTCTGAGTTCCGAAGATCTGTTACTCCAAAATCGATCCAGTCCGATTGCATTTCTTCACTTAAATCCTCACTGAGTAGGACAGGTACCACTAAATTAATGGCGTGATTAACTTGTCTATCTCTCTCAAAATACTGGTACTCCTTTAATTTATTTATATCCCACGAGTACTATTAGTATAATTTAACTCATTCATTTTTTTCTTAACTTTGTAAGGGCCGTAATAATTAATCTGAAGAACATTTTGAAGAATGAACAAGAGAGACAGGACTCCATCACCAGACTCGAACGTTATCTCCATTGTAATTCTGTCAAACAATAATTTCACTTTTGACTTGAATTGCTGAGCGCCAAATTCAAGCATAACTGACTGGAAAGTTCCAGGCATAAAATTTGACCCTTGATCCGACTGGACAGGTTTGGGAAGGCCAGATTCACTAAAAACAACTTTATCAAAGCTTTTACTATTGTTTTAGTGTTAATATTCCTCAAAAGCAATTGCCTCTAGGAATCTTGTTGACGCACACATTATGGTCAACAAGCATTGGTTACCTGACTTGGTCTTAAGTAAGGGACCAACACAATCTACCATTATTCTGCTAAATGGTTCTTCAAATGCAGGAATGGGTTGCAGATGAGCCTTAGGTATCTTCTGATTGGGTTTTCGTACCATTTGACAAGTATGACAAGATCTGCAGTATTTCCAAACATCACTTTTAATGTTTGGCCAATAAAAGTGATTCAAGATCTTGTTCTGAGTCTTATTAATCCCTAAATGAGCAGCCAAAGGGGTGTCATGGACCAGACTAAGAATTTCCTGTCTACGATTTTGGAACTACAATCCGATAGTTCACTGACCACTCGTCACCAGCAGGTCCCTCGGGAGGTGTCCATTTTCTCACAAGAATGCCATTTTAATGAAATAACAGACAGGTACTTCAGTGGCTTCAATTTCACTAATGGCCCTTTGAAACAAACAGGAGATCTCAGGATCTTTTTCCTGTTCGACGACAAGTGGTTGTCGTTTGTCACCCTGATTATAATAAAGAGAATGAATAGTTAAAAGAGGATCACTGTGATCAATACCTTTTGACTGATCCAAACAAGGAGCGAAAGTGACTTCATCAACAGCCTGAGCAATACATGTGTCAGCTAAAGGAATACTTTCCTTATGAACATCATTCCCAAGAGCTTTCTTTGCCAAAGCTCTAGTAACTGCACAAGCTGGGTATAAATCAGGGAGTTCGTTTTCAATAGGATCGACTTTCTGATCCAAATAAGGCTTGACAGTTACAAGTGGATTAACCACAACCTTATCTCCAGCTAGGTCATTGCCTTGTAATAAATGAATGCCTTACGGGTAAAGTATTCACTGTACCGACTGTCACGGGTCCTGAGACTAAGTCTGATGACAAATTTACACAATGGAGAGGAACGTTAACAAAGCAGCACTCTACTCCCTGAATAAGAACAGTCTCATCAGAAGACGACTTCTCAGAAAAAGGCAAAGTTCCTGATCATAAAAGACCCTGTGAAGCTCCCGTGTCCCTTAAAATTTTAATAGGAATGGGATTGCCCGAATCACCCATGAGTGATATTGAACCCTTCGACATGAATGGTTCATAATTCTCCATAATAAAATTAGACTGGGGTTTATTAGACCCAACAAATGTATTGCTTTCAATACACGACCGTGACCTTGACCTCTTAGAAATAAGAGCATTTAGGATAGGTCTGTCTTGATTCTGATACTTATGTTTCAGTTTGTAGCAATCAGAAATAACGTGTCCTTTCTTCTTGTAATAGGTACAAGTAGGAGGAGATAAGGATTTCTGATCTAGCTTATCAGAAACTTGATTTCAAAAAGTTGTACCAGATTGAAATTTAGATGGGCTTGTATTAGGCTGAAATACTTTTTACCAGAAGACTGCTGAGTGGAAGACTTGCCTACAAAAGAAACTTTATGAGCGAAGTAATACTCGTCAGCAGCACGAGCAGCATTTTCCAAGGTTTCGACCTTATGCTCATCAAGATAAGTCTTAATGTCACTATGGACACAGTTCTTGAACTCTTCAAGTAATAAAAGTTGTCTGAAACTTTCATAATCTTCATCAACTTTCTTGTCGAAGCACCATCTATCAAATAACTGCTCTTTTTCTCTTGCAAATTCGACATGAATTTGTCCAGCTTCTTTTTTATAGTTTCTGAATTTTTGCCGCTAAGCCTCAGGGACTAACTCATAACCCTTTAAGATGCATTCCTTAACCAGATCATAGTCAGCACTTTGCAGTAGTGACAGTGAATTTTAAATATCACTAGCTTTTCCAGTAAATACACTTTGTAATAATAGAGTCCAGTGCTCCCTTGACCATTTCAAATTATCAGCAGTTTTTTCAAACTGAGAAAAATATTTGTCTACTTCTTTTTCTCTAAAAGAGGGCACTAACCTAATATTCTTAGTAACATGAAAACTTGAATTTGTATGTAAAGTGGGAATGTGCTTTTCACTTGCCAGCTCTAATTCTCTTAATCTAAATTGATATTTCCTTTCTTCCTTCTCTGTTTGCATTTCCATTTGCATCTGTCTCTCTCTCTCTCTCTCTCTCTCTCTCTCTCACCTCTTTCTCCAATTGTTACTCTCTTTCTCTCCTCTTGATCTAATTGCATTTGTTTCTCCTCTTTTATCCAGTTGCATTTGCATTTGTTTCTCTTCTTTCTGTAACTGCATTTGTTTCTCTCTGTCCTTTTTCTCCAATAGCATTTGTTTCTCTTCTTTCTGAAGTTCAAGCTTTCTTAACTCTAATTCTATCTTGTATTTTAATTTTAATTCCTTTATTTTTATGTCAGAGTCTGATACAGACTTACTGATCGAAACCAAAGCACTTTTATCCAAAACATTCTTTTCCACCAAATGCAAGACCAAAATGTTTTTTTTTATTTCTTACTTGACGCAATTCATCTTTTTCAAAAAGTCTAACTGTTCCTGGGTAGGATTTGAAAGAAAGATTACCACTTTTGATGACATTGTAAAAAAGCCTGTTGATTTCAATAAAGATTTCAAAGATGTCAAATAATACTTAAGATTTTAAAAATTCTAAAATTAGGGGAATTTAAATTTCAAAAATCAAAGTTTTCCGAAATATTTTAGCCAAAATTCATATATCCCAAGGACGAGAGCCCAATTTTCTGTTACGAGTTTAGGCTGTTACAAAAAGTAACAGAAAAGAGTGAAGACAACAAGCTTTGTAAAATTAAGCAAATATTTTATTTCCCTAGAATACCAAGTGAAATGGAGAAAAAAGAACTTACGTCTTTACGAATCAAATCCAAAAAAAATGCAATAATTAAAATTTGAAGTCCTAGTAATTAAAAGTCCTGAATGAAACTGAGTTCGAATCCCGATGAAATCCAAAATGGAAGGCGATGACGTCTGTTGTAACCTTCAAAGTATAGATGTATCATCAGTTTCTTGTTGAATAACAGAAAATATTATTCCAATTTTGAATTCCAAATAAATTTCAATAAATGTCTTTGTCCAAGAATTTTGTAGAAGCACTTATATAAAAGAGAAAGAATCAACAAAAAAAAAATAAGTTGTTTATTACAACTGTCACTGTCTCTGAAACAAGGTCAGAAACTAGATTCAATGTTCATTTTATTAGTTGCTTATCAATAAAATAAAAGAAAAAAAACAATCAGGTCAAACAGAACTGAACTGAATTTCTGGATAATGTTAAATCGAGTAAACAAAGTTACATTACAATAACATGTAATGGAATTAAACAAATTTAAAACTAACAAGCAAAGAATTAAATTAAATATACATACCATTGGCCGTTTTGTTTTGTGAGTTGTCCTAGGATATATCTTCTAGTAGGATGACCACATGCGACGACAAGCCTCACCACAGCATATTTTTCTCTTTCTAAGGGAGAAGTCCTCCGTCTCCATTCTATACTCCATCTCCTCTATCACTCTTGATTCTGGTGCTACTAATGCTGCTATTGTTGTTGTTGCCTCTGCAGTAGCCTTTGGCTCTCCTGTCAGTCTTTTTCCTTAATAATTTCCTCGCGCAAGACATCTACTAAGTTCTGTGCCATTTTCAAGAAGATGGTGTTCTTCCTGTCAGTACTCGTCTGTGTCAGGTCCTACCTGACCCAGTTTATGTGCACCATGGCTTCACTTGGTCTTGTAATCTTTGAGGTGATATTTTTATGTTGTTGTCGAGTCAGCCAAGCGTGACTAAACTGGTTAACGCATCCCATTATACTGACAAAGCACGGACGTGTTGGAACATATCCATTCGATCCGACACTCGGACATGAACGACATCCTGACCAAGATCGATAGAGATACATGTAATAGAACGTGTCCTTACAATTTAGTTTTCAATAACAAAAAACAAGACAACACCGGATCGATTTTGCAAAATCAACATGTTTAACAATTAGAAACTTCTCTAACACAAAGCAGAAACACAATCAAACAAGCAATATTTCAACATAAATGTATTTACAAGGTTGACAACATTGTGGTGTCAAACTTTACTTCCAATAATATCTGACACTGTCATTTCGCCATCGATGCACATAACGTTTCTGAGCTAAGACAAGGGATAAACATAATGTTCACAAATTATCTTTCAAGAGTATTCGCGATTAAAACAAGTCACTATATGTTCTAAGGGATATCCAAGACTGCGTCGATGAAGACAATATAATCTTCCAAATTTTCTTTTCGAGTCATCATCATACATTTGTCGTGCTGTTTACTTGACATCCATAACAATGCTCTCTGATGAGACCTGACATTCTTTCAGTCGAGTCAAGAGAAAAACATGAGACTAAATAGTATTCTTGCTGTAGCCATACAGACATCATAACTGCTGTATTTTTGTCTTTTCTTGTTCTAGATCAAAAAATCATCATCGCCTATCTCCATAGGTTCTTCGTGTTCCATCTTTTTCTAACAGTCTAAAATCACTTCTCTCAGACTGTTGAATTCCAGAGTTTTGTGAATATTCTTCATATAAGATTACGTTCACTGTATTGGCCAGAGCTACTGCAACCTGAAGTTTCACTCGAAGTACGCCTGCTCTTATAACACGGTCGCTACATTGGTCTGGATTGAAATCAAAGCCCCACAAAGCATGTCCTATGGCATAATCGTCGTACTAAATATTTTGGCTGCTGTTGGTATCTAACTGTCCTACGGCTTCAAACAATGCCAACTAAGATCTCATGTAAACCTTCTGGGCAAAGTTAGGTTCAAAGGGTACACAACATTTGGCCATCTCCAGTGAGTTCTACTTTGGACATGTTGAACTGTTGGAACTCGAAGGATTTTGATAGATGGCTTCGTTGAGGGTCGCAGGCTGACTATGTGAGTCAGAAAGCATTTGCGTAACCCTCCTTGGAAAAAATCATCATCGATCTTGGATTTTGAGTTCAGATTAATGGTGAAGCTTTTGACTTCCATTCCTCGTATCAGATACTTGGCTGCCGTTCTGCTCAAAATTTCACTAACGTTGTTTCTCAGTTTAGGTAAATCCTCCACATGCCTTAAAGTCTGGCTTCTTCGATTATACTTTTGTATTAGATCTCATTGGCCTTCAAATGTAATACGGTAATACTTAGATTCAGTCGCAGGCATACATCCACTCCATTCATCAAATACTTGTCCTGCAAAAACATATCCAAATGCATTGACCCATCTGTTGTTAATTCCAACATTGTAAGGATCGCCCATTACAGTTAATTCTGAGCCTTTGTAGACATCAAAGGTGTCGTTAAATTCAACATTATGGTCTTCAGCATGATATGTATTCAACGGTGTTCAAGTTGTTTTCATACCACAGAAGCATCCAGATGTGTGTTCTTTGCTACCGTTCCGTGCGTCAAGAGGTTTTCTAGGTGCGCTCGGTAAGGGTAAGCACCAATGGTGCTGCTCACCAATCTGTTATTCAAATGCAAATCCACTTCTCGGAACAAGGCATGCATGAAATTGTTGACAGGAGCTACTATGATATATTCACCTCGATTGATATTGTCCACTTTGAGACCTTTGACTGCTATTCAGGTTGATGTAATTTTCCATTTGTTGTTAGATTTCAAATTCAATAGGAGCTGAGGTAGTAAAGAAAACTACACAAAATGAAATTCTACCCATTGGGGTTCTGGCATCGCATAGGTGGCCAGACAAACAGATCGAGTTCTGACTTCAAACATTCGTAAGAATATCGATTCATAATGTGTGGGTGCTTTTTGTTAATAATCAAACACGTCCGAGTCGTTGACAGCTCCCATTCGTCTTTTCTTATTCATTCTCTAAACGCAAGTATGAGATCTGAAGGGGTTTCGACTTCTTTTTCTGACTCGTCCTTGCTGTGGCGTAGAAGAAGTACCAATGCCTTGGTAAAAATGTGAAGCGAATGTAAAGGGATGTCTAGGCGACCTAAAAGATCTTTCCAGTTTGAAGCAACATATATTTTCCTGCTCTTGTGGAGGCTTCTTTTGGACTTTGGATCCACTCAAAATGTAAAACTTACAAGGAAGATATGTAAACAATATTATTATACCGTAAGAAAAATGTGTTTTATGTCGATTAGCAATTTTATGTTGCTCGGTTTCTGAGGGACCTTTGCGAGCTTTCTCCAACGTTTTACCAAACTAATCATACGAAATAGCGGCAATCGTTCGAACCAGATCTTTAGCATTAAAATAATACCCCACAAAATAGGATTGGTTGATTATACTTGTTCTGGATTCAT
This sequence comes from Megalonaias nervosa, assembly GCA_016617855.1. NCBI lineage: Eukaryota > Metazoa > Mollusca > Bivalvia > Unionida > Unionidae > Megalonaias > Megalonaias nervosa. The sequence continues at coordinate 25,666 of JAECUM010033637.1, forward strand.
AAATGAGAGCATCAGTTTTGTCCAACTGTTCTTGAAATGTTTTATTCAGGATATCGACGATGAAAGTGTCCTTGACATTCTTTGATATTTAGGGCTTGCATAGGATCACCGATTTATATTAAAACAACTTTTCATAGGATCAACGATTTCTATTAAAGCAACTTCCCAATGAACCGTATGGCTTAAGGTAATTTGGCTGTGAAATGACATAAAGTACTTTTTAGAAACACATTCACAAAACTGTCACTCGGTAAAGTTAAATAAAATTGTTTATTCATAGTTCGAAAGCTCTGGTTTCTGAGGGACCACTCTATGCCAAAGGAGAATGATTTTCCAAATGTTCCAAAAGAGGGTTGCTGCTGTTTTCACTGGAGAATGGTATCTGGCTTTGGCCGTAAGAATACTATTGTTATTACTATACGAAATATAATTCAAGGAATGGTTTGGAAGAAGATAGCCAATACAACTGCTAAGTAACATTGTTCACAATTGTTCGTCTCCTTGTTGCAACCTCAAGATGGCCATGGCTGCTTAGATTACTCAATACGCCACAAAGATTCGGCAGATTTGAGTTTAAGCCACACCTTGTCCACAGTACACCACACAAAGGTGTTTTTTTGTAGTTCTTGGAGAAAGAGAGGCAGCTGTTGTGTTTAACGGCATGATGGTAACTTTTGTTCTCATTTAATAGCTGGTCATTTGTGAAGCATCAATCAAATAATCAAAACAAGATGGATATCCTTTACAACGCACTTTCGTTTCTTCGAGTCATCGTTTACCCAATTTACGTCTTTTTCTCGATTGAGACTTTCTCAGAAATCGCCTTTCCTCCTCATTCCGTCTAATTGTACGACGGTACTCTTGTGGACTTGTAATATTTCTTCCTCTATTTCAGGCCTATCTTTCTTTCTTCTACCACTGTTTCTAACATTGCCTTTACTTTTATGTTCACTTCTTGAACTGGTTCTAAGTTCAATTTCTTATCATGGATAAGTGACACACAGTGTCTTAAGCATAGTTAGTTATTTCTTGTGTCCAAGCATCGAAGCCGAGACTTTTCCAGTCACACTCTTTAGTAAACATGAATGTCTTTGCTTTTGAGGAAACAGTCATACGTTTTGCACAGGATGTCTAATGGTGCAGTGTAGAACAGAAATGTTTTGTCATCAACATATACAGTACGATCGACAGGAAATCTTATCTTAAGGTAACAGTACTTCTACACGTTCCTTTTGATCCTCTAAGTCTTCATACCCTGTAAAAGTCTTTTGGTAGTCTGTTGCTTGATGGAATTGGGTCGACTTTCAAAGTAACAATAACCAGGCAAAGCCACAGGAAACGTCTATTCTTCTTTAATTTGTACATCTAGATTACCTAGTGCAATCCGGAGTGGCTTGCCAGTGTACGGATGAGATCCGTAAAGAGGCAAACACACAAAATCACTTCTGTCAATGAAGCAGAAAGGTCGTGCTGCATCTGGGTACATTGTACAACATCGCAATTGAGTTCACGATAGAATTTTAAAACTCTAATGGGCCTAATCGGTTGCTGTGTCAAATTACTGGTCATGGTACTAGGTCAGCGTTTGTAGTTACAATGAAGTTTTTGTCCTGGAGCTTTCCCGTCGTATACTGGATTTTTTCGTATCCGTACGGTAACGTCATGTGGCCTGGTAATTCTACTCGTTTCTGGTAAAAACAATTGGTAAACTTTTTCTAAATAATGACTGAAGGTTTAGTGGTTTTGTAAATGTACACTCTTGTATGAATCTAAACTTTTCAAATGAAAGTCTTGATCTTCTCTGGGCTTTAAAGCTTCTTTCATGACATCAAATTTCATCACTTGGCTCAATCGATAGTTGAGTATCAGTAATTTGACTGTGCGTGTGGTCTGACTTTTTTCCTCTCGGTCCTGTTTTGGTCTCAGTAAGGTTTGGAGCCATGACTAGCAAAAACTGGCGATAGTGACTTCTGTGAGCTTCTCCGTCCATGCACCTAAATGGTCCCTTTCCAATTTATGTCATGTCTGTGACGTCGATGGACGTACATAGAAATGTCGGTATCAAAGTAATAATTTTAAACAGGTATTGGCTGTTATATACGCTGCAATGATGACATTTTCAAATATGTCTGGATGTGCAAATTCTGTCGCGTCTTCGTAATTGTCCACAGTCAAATTTTCAAGGATGATCTCCACTTGCGTGATTTATTCTCCTTTGTCGTCTACCAGATGAAAGTAGCACCTTAGATCTGCCAAGTGAAATATCGGACGATGAGCCAAATTTTTCCCACAGACAATTTAACATGACTTTGGCAAACAAGCGTCTTCCATCTTTCTTTGCCAGGTGTTCCAAGTCATGTTTTCCAAGGATCGGTACCGTTTTTTGGATTTTGTCTTGTCTTCTTTAATATAACATAAAGATGGATAGATACTAACTTCTTGTTTCCATATGAGAAATTCATTGACGTAACCTACGAAAATCCAATGACTCGAGTCTTCGTCCTTACAGTAATGTTCTGTGGTAGGAAATTGTTAGCTTTTGTATAGACTTTATAAGCTGCATCCAAGAACCAGAATATGAAATAACTCGATACTCGCTCACGTTACTGTCAAAATATGTTCTTCATTCTTGTGGCAACATGGTTGTTCGTTATTACATGTTTCAATACAAGTACCGCATAAAGGAAACACCAACTTTCCTAAGCAAAGATGTCGTACTACAGGATGGTGCAAATTAGTTAGAGGCAAGTCTTTGCATTTGTTGGTCCCGACTGCAAAATTGTTAGTCACATTTCTCACAATAGTAATTGTATCCACGAAATCATGTTAGGCTGATAATAACATCGAAATGCTCTTGTGATGGTTTGCGTGAATGTATTTTCCGTCTGGGACATCGGGTCCTCGAAATACAAGAGTTCCACGATCGACTTGAGGGTATACTTTCAACGTATAGTACATTCTTAATGCATAGCGAGAAGCCAACACGTCATTTCAGAAATGCCACACATCGTCTCTTTAGAGATGCCCTGGTACTGTGAAAGAACTTCTTTTTGTTGTTTGGCTTTCTCTGATTTTCGACTGCTCCATCATGCTTTTATCCATTCTGCAGTCTCGCTCTTTTCGGCATACGTTCGCCCCACAACGATGATGTTGGCAAAGCATATCCGATATTGTGAGCTGTCGATTTGGACAATTCTGCCTTTGATACTGTGAATATTGTCCACCAATAACACTTTTCTGCTTCAGCTACCATTAGGATTTGAAACTTGCAGCGGGTGAAGATCGACTTTTCTTTCGATCATATTAAACTTGTCAATGGATTGTTGGATTTATCGAAATTTGTCGATTAGTTTGGAAGGTGTTGATTCTTACGGTGTACTAAACTCGACCCAGTCAAGAGATTTCAAATTGTCGTAAATAATGGAGTGTATCAAAGGATCGTCCTCTTTAGCTAGGCATTGTCGCTTCAATGTCTTTAACAAGGAATCCCGCAATTATGTTATAAAACCCGCTTCTTTCTCCGGTGGCACTTCAGACTTGAACTCTTTAAATTTTACTATGTAGGTGTAATCCGTGGTTCTAAACTTTCTATAAGTCATTTTTGCGTCTCTCGAATATGATAATAATTTAAGGGCGTTAATGAACGACATTCTATTTTAGTGGATCTGAACTTTCTTGGTCTTGTGACAGAGGATGTAGATAGTGCTTGTTCATGCTTTCACGGGACATCAAAGTCATCGACATGTACTTGGGCTAATATTTCAGTTACTGTACGAAACGAAACGAAAGTAGTCTTCGTCCCTTGGGTTGTTCGTCTGGTTTCTCGTTGAAATAGTATGATCATTTCATCTTGATTCCAAAATTGTATTTGACTACGTTTTGCGCACACCTGCTCAATATACAGAGGGAAAGCTTCTCGATCTAAGTGCATATAATTCATTCAGATTTAAGACTGTGAAAAAGAAGATGGAAAACGAAAAATATATTCCTGTCACATTTACAGAGAATCATTAGAAAGTATACTTCAAACAAGACTACTCGCCTAGAAATAGAAGTAGATACCTGCTAAATCTATCACGTGATGGTCTCTTTCTCCAGGGTTTAGTTTTCTCTTCCTTCCTTCAGTCTTTCACAATTCAACGTTTCCCTCTTCTTCTCTTCTTATTCTTGCTTTCGTTTATCCTCCTCTTGCTGTTGTTGAATAAATGCCTATTCTGCTTCTTTATTTCCTCGTAAACAATTCTCCAATTCTTTCTTCTGTCTCTTTCTGAAATCATTCATTGACTCGCGGAGAGGACAGAAAATCAATACAGGCTAAATTAAAGTCATCTTTTTCTTGAAAAATAACACCCGTTTCAGCTGGATTAGTTGCCGTACTTACCGTACTATCACTCCTAGCATACGAGGTATCTGAAGTAGCTGCACCCCAATACTTTGTCTATATTGTTTCAGTTGTGGATATGGTACACAAACTGTGCGCTCAGTAGTAAACCGTGCGCACGCTGGTGTGCCTATAATTGTATAAGACGTTACGCGTCTGCTCTCTTCCGGATGGAATAGAAACTCCACACTCTCAATGAATTTTGTAACCCGCGTTTGGATTGGTGGAGCATTTAAATCAGTTTCGATCCGGTCTTAAGCTAATTGCACAAGTCCTTTACCCCATTGTTTCACCAATTCAGACCAAGTGAACATGTATCTTCAGCTGTCTTGGTATGTGAAACATTAAATTGCATTCTCTTTCGCTGTCCGTATTATGTGTTTGATATGTTGGAAGCTATGGTATTTATTATCAAGTTTACAGATAGTCAGACCTATATCATAAAATGCATGCTTTTAGATAGACTATAGTCTCTTTTCAAGTTAACTATTTTATAACTGAATACACGAATTGTATTCATGTATATGTTGCATGTATTAAGGGATGAGAAAATGTTTGTATAATTCTATGAGATTATTCTTATCAGATACAGATTCATAAACGAACCTGGTTATTATTGTAATAATCTCGTACAATTGTTCTAATGAAATGATTTAATATGCAATAAGTAACTTCACTTGCGCGCATGCGTAACGTATATAATTGAAAGTGTACGTGACGTGTGTAACATCTACTACATTCCTTTAGTCATTAAATTTTTAGCTGTGTGATTTTAAATGTAGCTGTTTGATTTGGGGTGTGATTTTGAGTGTTATTTCGGGCTTAGAGTTGATATCATGGATGCAGAGTCGTAGGACACATTGGGGTTTTGTGTAAGATGTGTGCTGCTGTCTCGTATAATGGTTTTCTAATGACGATGGAGCAAAGCTCGGGGACCAACGGGTCTGCAGCAAACTAGAGAGCGCATGAGGGATTCTTCGGCAGACTGGGAGGAGCGAGCCATCCGACGATAGAGGTGGGACCAAAGATATTTCGTGGTCTTTAGCTTAGCGCCATAAGTTATATACTCCGTTCTTAAATTATTCAGTATCACTGTTTGAGGGAAAATTAAATCACTATATTCAGTATCGTTATTTGAGTGAACACCAAATCAATGTATTCGGAATCACTATAAAAGTGAAAATTGAACAGATGTTATTACGTCTCTATTATCTTACATTAAGTAACATAAAAGGGTGAATATCAACAAGTTTTCTGCAATTCAATAAATAATTTATTTTTCTAGAATACAAAATGAATAATTAAAAATGACTTTCACTATTGCGAATTAAATGCAAAATAATCCAAAAAGTTCTATCATAAGTCCAAAAGTATCGAGTATTCTAAATCAATATCAGTGGTATTCCGAATGAAGTCCAGTCTATTGTGCAAATGTGCCTATTGTCTGGAATAGTTGGAGGTGCTCACAGTCTTGATGTATCACAACGAAATAATCCAAAATGATTTCAAATGAATTCACAGTAATTCCCAAATAGTTAATCTTTAAGTTTATAAGCACCTTGTAATTCTAATGAATAATTGAAACAAATAAATCCTCTTAAATAATAACTGAACACAACCAAAATAACTGATTCTTCCTCAAATGTTAAGCTAGAATATATAACTATAAGGTAAACAACGCTTATATAAAACCTAAGACAGTTTCAGAACTAGGATGAGGGTCAAATATCCATTTCTAGATCATTCTATCTCGTCAAAAAGGTCAGGTCCTTTAACAGCCAGCCAATCATAAATCAGGTGACCCAGAATTACCTAGGGTAAACCCATGAGCTAAACTTAGATCCAATCAAATTCGTCAATAAGATTAATTCTACACCTTCCAATGTCAAAAGGCCTCAATAGAATGTTCACTCAAACAAACTATCCTCATCCCAAAGTACAAACCAACAATGGACAAAATTAGCTATATACAATGATCTTTTTGCGCCTAAATGACACTTACAGTCTATAACAATAAAAACATATATAATATAGGTAGGTATTCTACTTGTGCAGAAAACATTATTCATATTTGCGTACAAATTCCAGACGTTAATCACCCATGGTGACAAAATCATACCTCATTCAAAGTTGTGCAAATCCATACTTTGATACCCTTGGTGGTAGATCCAACATTGTCCATTTTTGTTTAATTTCTAAACATTGATTATCCATGGCGATAGGTCCATATATATTTCATATTTGTTTATAAGTACCTTACGTTGATATTTGCTGATTACTTCTTTAAGTTATATGTTTCTGATTAGTTTCACGCTGCCCCAGAAAAGCATTAAAATAAAACTAACGCACCGGGTCGATGCTCTCACTATGGAAACTTTAAATTGCATATAAACAATTAATAGTTTTGCGGAGTTTACTGTAAAAATAGCGATCACACATTATTTTTCTTTTTTTATTAACATTTGTCGTACAGCAAATGAGTATTGAAACTCACTCAGTTTGGTCATGGGCTTCAACGAGGACACCCCCTCAGGATTATACAAACGTTGATACCAGAAGAAAAATATGTATGCTCCCTGTATAACAGTCCGAAGTCCTTCCACCATTTCTGTGAGACAAAAATATACCTATGCAGTATTTTACAGAACAATCATATATCTTACTCGCCGAAACTTTATCCACGAAAAAGAAACCCAATCTATTCGTGCCACCTCATCTCTGTCTAAGACTGGATTAACTGTAGGATTGACCTGGTATATACGAATAAAAGATGTTCAAAATAACAAAAACAGATAAATCGTTCCCAACTTCTCTGTGAATCCTTGTGTCGTAAAAAGAGGAAGTGGTTAGAATAGCAGCTATTGACAACATTTGAGTTATGATCCGCAGGATAGGCCTCGAAGTTGCGAATGCTTATATAAAATACTGAATTCCTGGTTCAACATTATTAGTAATACATTTAATATTTTTAATATGCTGATCTAGAAGAGAACGGTACCGGAATAAAGGCGATGCATGAATCCTGAAATGAATGAAATTGCGACTTTTTTGAAAAAGTGGACTAATCATGCGTTTTTCCGACCAAAAACTGGACTACTTCTGGGCATCATGCTAACAAATTCATTCTACCCTGGCATTTGTAAGGTTCATTAATTCACTGTGGTTTGGTTTCGTTTATAAATTGTTGTTTCTATATCTAAAATAATCGGTGCATGTATTCAGGGTTCATTCTAGGACAAGCAATTGCAGGCGTTGCTTGTTTCTGAAAACAAACAAACTGAACAGAAAATTTAGCTGAATGTTCAACAATCGCGCATTACATTTTGAAGCCCGACCTTTATTTCTTCATTAAATCCCTCCTGTATTCAGTAAGCTTTCCTTTTTCAAAATCGAGGAGTTGAGATTTACCCTCTAAATGTTCCGTTTCTAAATAAACCCTTTTATGCTGACTTGCAGATTTCAATATTTTCAATTTTCTGCACATATATTTGCATGCAGAGCCATGAAGAAAAACTGTCTTTAAACATATGCTTTCAACCTGAATAAAGATTATTATTTTTATTTATTATTATTATTATTATTATTATTATTATTAGAACTACCGCTACTACTATAATTCCCACTATACTAGTAGTTATAGTATCCGCCTAATGATGAAAAGAAAGAAAACGTTGGTCGGGATAGAATATCAATGATCGTTCTGAAGAGGGTTCTTTTCAAGAGCCTTTGATCCATAGGTTTTTGAGTAAATATGGTATGATTTCAGTTTATGTTTAATATTACTAGCGCCAGACATATTGAAATGAATGGAAATCACTATGCATTTATTCACATGCGTACTGCATATAAGTATATGTAAGTTACTTTAAGACTAATTTCAAGGAAAGTGTTTGATAATGGTGAAATCAGGCTACTAAGGGTGAAATCCTTAAAATAAAAATCTTTCTTTTCAAATAGTATATATGTGTGTTTGTGTGTGTGTCTGTCTCTCTGTCTGTCTGTGTGTACGTGTGTGTGTGTACACTCTACTCATTTCTAAGGTCCACAACATCGCTGGGCACATCATGGGTAAAAGGCTGTCTCCATTTGAAGGCTTTAATGACATAGAAAAGAGAAAATATAGTTTTCACAATTGCTGCATGCAAAATCTCATTTATTTTGTTCTAAATGCATGACTCAAATATAAAGGAGTAAAGTGAATAAATTGAATTAACAATAACTTCGAACATCATTATTGCTTATATAAATTATTAAAGTACACTTTAATAATCTAAGTTAGTTCTCATGTCTCACTAAATCATAAAAGACTCAAATACATTTTATCAAATCTTCTTTTTCAGTAATGCAATTGGTTTACAATGTGATAAAACATTGTTCTCAAGGACTTATATAAGTTCGAATTTTAATTCACAAACGGTTTCATATTACGTGACAATAACATATTATGATACATGATGTATGTTGTTACGACTCTATGACCTTAACCTAAGTAACAGAAAAGAGCGAAAATCACAAGGTTTGTAAAATTCAGAAGAAAGTTATATCTCTATAATACAAAGTGAAAAATTAAAAATAACTTACAGTATGTTGAATAAAATCCTAAATAGTCATGAAATTATATCACAAGTCCAATGAGTATCGAATAATCCAAATGAGTTCCAATGGTATCTCGAATGAAGTTCAATCTATTGTGCTGATGTGCCAATAGTCTTGATGTAGCACAATGATATAATCCAAAATGTAGTTAAATGAATTCACAGTAATTCCAAAATAGGCCTTGTAATTCCAATTAATAATTAAAATAAATAAATTAAATTGACTCCCTCTGAGACTGACTTTTATACTAGGAATAACTAAAACACCCGTTATATAAAAAACTAAGACTTAATGACTAAACCAGGACGAGGATCCAATATTCATTCCAGATTATTCTAACTTTGTCAACAAGGTCAAGTTCTTTAGCAACTAAACAAACTGGAATTAGGTCAGCCTGGTTTTCCAAGGGAAATTCAAACCATATTAAATTTGTCAACAACATTTCTTCTTCACCTTCTAAGGTCAACAGGTCATATCAGCATGTTCACTTTCATTAAAGTTACAACTCACTATCTTGAAAATATGTGATGTGTTTACAAATAACCTCATCTGAAAGTACAAACCCACAATTATAAAGAAAATTAGCATTAATGTTATTTACTAAATGTGGCTTACAGTCTATAATCATGAAATATAACACACATAATAAATATAGATATAACACCTTGCCTCATAAAGAGATTTATACCATAAAGTTTTCTTTTGCATATTAGTCAAACATATAATTATTATTGCATAGAAGTATATTTCCTGCACAATACAACATATATACAAAATAAAGCAATATATTACTTCTCTACAAGTGAAAGTGCGTCTGCAGTCAGATTTTATTTTCCTTGATGTATTTCATATCAATGTTGTATTCCTGCAACATCAAACTCCATCCCAACACTCTATGATTTATTTTTCTCATTGTATTAATGAAGGCATGGCGTTGTGATCACTGAATACAAGAATCGGAGAAGGCTCTGAACTAACATTCACTTCGAAAGGGTTGCAAAGCCATGAAAAACATTCCTTCTCGATTGTGGAATATGTTTTCTAGTGTGTTTACCCTCTTAGAAAAGTAGCACACTGGATGAGCCAGTCCATTTTGGTCTTGAAGTATTAATACTTCACCGACCCCTACATCACTTAGATCAACATACATTCTAAATTATTGACTGAAATCTGGAGCTGAAAGAAATGGTCCACTCTTAAATATTGGCATTAACTTATCAAAACCCGTTCACATTTTTCAGACCAAAGACGCTTGGTATTCTTAATCAGCAATGATTTAAATATTAGAGCAAAATTTCCTATAAAATCCAGCCATACTCAAACATCTCATCAGTTGCCATCTTGCTGATAGGCACTGGGATTTAGAGATAGCCTTGATCTTAACTTCTATAGGTTTAACTTGACCGTGTCCCACAACAAGTCCTAAAAATTTAACACAAGCACGGCAAACTCACTTTTGCATAAATTAATAGTATCTCCCTCATACATTTCTAAACAAAACAAAAGAGTTATAAAATAAAACATTTAGATTTTCTATCGATATTTTAATAGTGAAAAACAAAAGAGAATACCATAAAAAGCATGTATATTTCAAAGTAAACTATGTTAAGCATCAACCAATTCAAATATGACAATTTATTCAATTCAGCCTATACTATTCGAGTTCCAAGCAAATATATACGCAGTTTCAATACAATCTAACATTTTTAATTTATCAAGAAGTCTTGGTTTGCTTTGTGAGATCTTCCTTGATCACTATCAATGATACCTTCAATATTTCCCTGTTCCTCTAAACATCTAGTATCATCATCCTTGACATGAATTTACAAATAGCAGGTCTATTGGCATTATTGTCAAATCTGCCACCTCATGGACCATGCTGATATCATCCTTTTATGAATATATCCAATTTAAGATTCAGCAGAACGGGCACTTTCTGAACACACTTGTATGTAGTTTCTCCTTTGTCATGGTCAACTAAACCACATATTGTGATTTAATCATTTCGGGTATATTTTTCTAACTCTTTTTAATAGTACTTCAACTCTGGTTAATAGCCTCAGGTTCAGCAATCGAGACGGCTTGTGACTCTTTCTCTTTTACCAGGACTTCAATTCGACTGTTTAAGTTCTTGTTGTCGATGTGTGTATCTCTTCTTTGTGTATATGTATCAACAACTTTTCCATAAAAGTATCCTGATTTACATTCCTTATCTTTTGCAGTTTTTCCTTTGTAATAAATTTAATTTTGGAGTTATTATAATCTTTGGAAATCATTTTTCCAGCGTATCGGCAAACATGTCAAGCTTTGAATTGATCATGTCCGTTTTATTTTCTTCTGCCTGATCTGAGATCTCAAGGTGACATCATAAATTGCATAATAGAACTGTGAAAATGGCAAGAACTTCCTCACTCTGGGACGCATACGATCAGCTCCTCCCTTTCTCTTCTCTTTGTCTCTATCCTTGTGAGATTTATTTGACATTCTGCTCGGTCGTATCTCCATCATCAAAATTTCCTGTGTAGTGCTGAGAACTAACCGCTGTCTTGCGGACAAATTCTACAACCGATTCTGAAGTAGTATCTATTGACGCTTGTAGCGTATGGAGATATTTCCCAAAAATAGGTTAAAACAAGTACTTGAATGTTTACTACCTCAATTGAATAAATAAATATTTATATACTTTACATGCTATTGTCAAATATATCAGCAATTCCAGCACATATTTCAACTCGTATTTCATTCGTAAGTCGTAACAATACTTCTTTGAGAAAATATAAAAGCTTTCTCAAAGGAACTAACTTACAATAATTCTTCATGAGAAGATCTGTAGCACGCGATGAGAAGAATTATCTCCTGAAAATTATTGGCCGTGCACAATAGTAACTTATATATCTCGCACTTTCTATTTCAAATACGATGGCACTTTCTATTTCAAATACGATGGCACTTTCTATTTCAAATACGATGGCACTTTCTATTTCAAATACGATGGCACTTCCTATTTCAAATACGATGGCACTTTCTATTTCAAATACGATGGCACTTTCTATTTCAAATACGATGGCACTTTCTATTTCAAATACGATGGCACTTCCTATTTCAAATACGATGGCACTTTCTATTTCAAATACGATGGCACTTTCTATTCTGATATCTTTTAACAGCGTGTTTTGGAAGCTCACGAAATCTGCCATCTTTGTTATTTTTTAATTGTCGAGATTTGCGTAACATTTCTGGTAATTAAAAATCTTTTACCCAATACCAATGGCGTGATTTTAATAAACAAAGTCATTGGATTCATTTTTCTGACAGTTGACAGCATTAAATCCATTAATTCCGAGGAAATGATATTTGCAAACGACCTATAAAGTTAAATATTCACTTTCAAAAGAAAGCATTACCTGCGGTTATGAATGACCTAAATCAATCGATTTCCTTTTGATCCATATCATCAATTTCACTAAACGGAAGGAATGACCCTAGTCCTTTATTTCACATACGTTCATTTTTATCAACGCTTTATTTCACCCGAACAATAATTATATTCCTAACTCTCTTCTAGAGACGCGGCGCATATTTTTGGCACATAAACGTTGCACGTTTTCCCATTACGGTGTCTTTTATTTCAGCATGCACAGCGTCTTACAAAACAGCAGGTATAGCTGTCTTCTGTGTTTACAGCAAAACTGTTCTATACGTGTACTTAAAGAAGAGATGATATTACTAGTAAATCATCTGTATAGTTCAATCAAACCAAACTAAACGATTCATTAAAAACTTAAACAAATGAAATCTAAATATTCTCTTTAAATATTGCTCAAAATTGTATTAGCTCTGATCAAATTGAAGATTTCACTATATACTCATCGATCATGAATCACACGGTTGGGTGTCACCTACATGCTTATGTAACAGGTACATTAATTATTTAATTACTAATAATAGTAGTAATAATAATGTCTGACAGAGAGCAGCAGAAAAATGAAATACCGCGAAAATCCAGCAATAAAGGAGGTGTGAAATTGCAGTAACTCCAACACATCCAGCAACCACATACTACACGATTTCTGTGGATGTCATGCTGAATAGACCAAGCATTGTAGTGTAGTGAAATACATTATAAGCGTCAATGTGAACCATACACTTACTATTGAATTGTGTTTCTTGCATGTCACCAATACTAATTTTGCAGGTACAAGCCCCTATATTTACGCATTCCATTTTGCATGTTTTTTTTTAAAATGTTATAACCTTGGTCCACTTTGAAATGTTGACGAAGTTTGTCAGAAGACTTTAACAATACCTTAGTTCCGATGCCATCTTGGCGTAGTTTTGTTCCGGTAAGTGAGAAAATGTTTTGGGTTTTTTTATTTTGTATCTCAGATACGGCTTCGTTGAAAGATATCACTTCACAAATGCAAAAACAAACTGTATTTTGGAAGCAAAGAAGATCATGGAAGAATTTAATGGATGATGCAAAATTTAGATAAGCAAAAAGATAAAATGCTTTCACAGTAAATTTGTGATGGAACCTACGATATTCAACATGGTGATGTCTCCAGTTTTCTTTTCTTTTCAAGACAAAACGAGACAGTAAAATTAGGTTTATTTTATCAATGGAATGATAATAAAGAGAGCTGTGGACACCACAAGTAGTAGAACTAAGAGGGATATTCCAATCCATGGTGTCAGTAGTGGAAGGACAAAACGCTGTACGTAGAACGTCAGAGATGATGTTCCAAAGTACACTGCAAACTGAACCCATAGCTTCACCAAATTTTTTATAAGACATGACTTGCATATTGCTTTGTCCTTTATGTACTGTTTACAGAGAGAAATGGTAAAATAAAAACAGTATATGCAATAGGCCACAATACTCCCCGCTAGTATCCCAACAGGGGTTGCCGTCGCTGAAGTCAATGCTGACGCGATTTCATCAGAAGAAATAAAGAGAGCCTTAACAAGGAATTTTGATATTTTGCCGTTTCCACCGAACACGAACTTAAGGACATTTTCAATGCATACCCGGAGGGTCTGAACTTGAAAACTTTCTTCCTTTCCAACCACACACCATGTCGCAAAATGTTCACAGTTACATGTTAACGGATTGTAACTGTCAAATTTCCCTTCCCCACATCCATTCAACACCATTTCAGCCCTTCGAACAACCTCCTCTGGGGAATATCTTGGGTGCTTATACTCTATGATGAGTATCTCGTTTATGTGTATATCGTAGGATTCTATTGTTTCGTAGATTTTAATTTTTCCATCTTGTTTATCAAAATGAATCAATCTGAGCCTGCGTTATTACCGGAACATGAAATTGTTCCCTTGATTATGGCATGATGTTTATACGGTTTTCCAGAGCCTGATATACTTTGGCTCCTTAGAGATATATGCTGCCCACGTTGCAAACTCGTCGCGTTTGTAACTATTATTTCTTTCGAACAATAGGCGCAACTGTTTTCTGTACCATCAGGATGTTTTTTAAGTGTATTTTCAAATACAGTCTGTACATCGGTTTGTAAGGTAATGTTTTGATCTTTGTCTTCTAACTCACATCTTTTTCGTTTATGGGTCGTTTGTAACTTTTGTGAAGCCATCTTATCCTGCAAAAACAAAACAAACTCATTCACTTCTGTTTTAGGTGGAATAATGCCACGATTCGCGTGGGTTTTTTTACTCTCCGATCTATCTATCCATACTCATTCAATAGCGAAATTTGCGAAATACTTAACAGTGACATATATAAACATGATTGGTAAAATATTGTCTTTCTTTCTTTTAACTAATATATTATTCACATATGAAAAATATATTCTTATATTTTCACGTGCGAAAATTCAGGATTTCCTATCAAGTCATGTCACGCTTGCTTATGTGTGACTACATAACTGATATTTGCAGCAAGAAAACGAGCATAGTGTACGCTAGACTAACCAATGGAAACTGCATTACCTGTCAAGCTATTAAATTACCTTTCGCCGAAGATAATGATTTTGTCCTGATCGTTTTTCTGTGAAGTTACTTCCCCTGCACAATCTAGTGAACCCGGTTTGTCAGATAAATTACCCAACCTCCGAAAAAAATGCATTGTAGGTTATGACCTGTTCTGAAAGTATTTATGCAATTATTGCAGACAGAGTTATCCGCAACACATCAATACTGGTATAGTTCGTCTTTTGACACCAACCGACATTTCTTGCTCCTCTTTAGTTGTGCTAGCTTGAAAGGGTCTTTGGGCAATATTCAGAACATGTTGCTACCTTCATTGTTTGACATCCTGTAAATCTACAAGAAATCATATAACTCTACTTCCAGCCGAAGAATAAACTAGTGGACTATGTAGCAATTTGGAGAGAATATTATATCAGACATTGCAAAATGAAATTAAATGAAAGAGGGCAACAACTCTTGCAAAACTCAATGGAGCACGAAGATTTTTCTTTATATGCATCTTTAAGTAATGACCATCATATGTACTAAGTTTGACGGGAATCCATTTACCAAAAACATCCGTGACAAGTTGTTTACAAAAGATTGTCTCTTACAATGCATGCATTTGCAAGGGCAATTAATAGTAAACATTGCGTGCGCAAGATGATTTGTTGATATATGTGCATCTTCAGGTGATAATCATATTGAAGAGTCTTCATTGTATTCTATTAAGAATTGTACAATTAGTTGCGCTAACAGGATTGTATCGTGCACCGCATCAAGCCACAAGACAAGAGGGGCAGTAACACTGGATACAACGGCGGGAACAAAGTCACTCGGGGATGTCTGAATATTTGCGTGATGATCATAATATTAACTAAGTGTCATGGTAACACATTAAAGCTGTGTGACTAGTTGCACTAAGAAGATTGCAACATACTAAAAACAATTGCGAAAGCAAAAGTTATTTGTCGATATACCCATTTTCAGCTGATGACCGTAATATGTACACAATTTTATGGCAATCCATCTTAAACTGCGGACTATATAGTTCGTTCCACATAGCATTACGAATGATATCCGCGTCTGTTTTTCATTTAAATTTCACGTCAGCGTCTCGAAATGTAGCTAAAATGCACAAATGATTTAAACATAGATCATATTGATTTACAGCCCAAAACCATTCATTCAATGAATGCTGTAAAAGACTTGAGTGCAGGAAGATTCAATTTTTGATATTGCAAAGAAATCAACGGAGTCAACCATATAATGGCAGAATAGGAAAGCTGATCACTCCTTAATAAAGAAATCGAGTCTCCCACAGATTATGGCGACATCGAAGAATTTGAAGTAAACATGTCACCCTGGTTCAGTATGTAATTAGTGGCAAGTGTTACGCTGTTTGTCTATACAAATGGTATTTAAATAGTTCGTGCGCGAAATGAATTAAGTATTTTTACGTATATTTAAAGACGCCGACTTGAAAATTCACCGAGCTACAGGCACGGATATCATTGTGTGGAACGAACAACAGTTTCACTAAGGATCTTTGTTGTGCTTAAGCCACATAAAAAATGGTAATAACTCTAAGAACAATTGCGGGAGCAGGAGGATGAGTATACTCAGCAGATGGTCATTATTATTTCCAAGAGTCATGGCAATCAATCAAAAATGAAGGACTAGTTTTTCGAACGAGATTCTCATACACTGCATTAGGTTAATAGACAAAATGAGCAATCGATAGCTGCATATCACAGTATTCTGCCCCACCCATCCCCACAAAGCTTAAATTCTGGTGGCCGTTCCCAATCGAAAAGTTGTTTGGAGGGAATTCTGGAACCACCACACTACACCCGTTCAGTTGCGGTGGTTGCATGGGCGGTTGCTACACCACGGGCAATAAATCTAACAATTATGGCAGGAGCAAAGTGATATGTCGATATGTGCATTTTCCGATAATGACCATAATATTTTCTAGCATTGCCCATCCATCAAAAACTGCGGCAATCGTTCCGCTAACGAGATAGTATTATGCTATAAGAAGAAAGAGCAACGACTCAAGCAAACATTGCGGGTGCACAGTGATTTGTCGATTTGCTCATCTTTAGTTGATTACCATAGGGAAGAAACGAAAAATTTTGTGTTAAACAAAGTAACAGAAAAGTCGGAAAACAACAAGTTTTGTAAAATTCAACAAATAGATTATTTATTTAGAATACAAAGTGAAAATTTGAAAGGAGCGTACAGTATTGTGAATTTAAATCCCAAATAGTCCTAAAAGTTATATCACAAGTACAAATGAATTGAGTTCCGATTAAATTCCAGTGGTATTCCGCATAAGCTCAACCCTGAATGTGCTGATGTGCCTTTAGTCTTGAATGTGCTAATGTGCCAGTGGCCTGGAATGTGGAGACGTGTCAACAGTTTTTTGCCGTATCACAATAATATAATCTAAGATGACCTTGTCTGAATTCACTATAGTTCCAAAATTAATGATTCTGTTCAATAATATTATTGAGCACTTTCTAATTCCAGTGGATAATATTTGTATAAATAAATGCACCCAAATCAAAAACTGAACACAACAATAAGAAACATTCTGCTTCAGGTGTTAAGGCACGAATGAGTAATTTTCCAAGTAAAAAAAAAAAAAAAATTATATAAAAATGCACAATAATAGGACCAGGATGAGGGTCAAACGTTCATCTCTAGAACATTCTAAGTTGTCAACAAGGAAAGGTCTATTATTAAAATTATAATAGAGAACATGGCAAACATCAGGTAAGCCAGGTTTTTCCATGGGGGAATACCAATGTGATAGACTCAGATTAAGATAAACATGTTTACCTCCAGTGATAATGATAATATCCCTAATCAGGTACACCACGAACTTGTTTTGTATTAAGGTCAATTACAAATTACAAATATATATAACATATAATCATGGAGAAAAGAACTAACAATCAATACAAATTATATATACATAATAGCTGACAAACAGACTGCTTATATCAAATGCCCACATTTCGTATGAAGTAAAAGAAAAGTAAATTGGGCTACAATAGAAAATATATTTCCCTTGTTATGTATATTTAATTTTTATTCTGTGTTTGACCTTTGTCCGTGATTAACGAGAGTTTTATTGTGTGCCCGATTTGTCTTGTTTGTGAGTAAAAAATAGGTTGTTAACTGCAATCTGAGTTAAAGTTCTAGCCTTGCTTACAAACTGAGAGTGTTCTGGAAGCGAACTTGTAGCCCACATCCTAGTCATTTAATCAGTGTCGTGCGTTTTTCATCAACTTTGGTTACTGCCGGAACTAGTCTCTACTGTGAAACAGGAGTTGAAATCAAAATTCTCAAAGTTGATTGATACAATTGATGCACAATATATATGTTTTTCATACCCGGTACTCTTCGGATGCCCTTTATTCCCATGATTCCTTTCGACAAAATTCGTCATAACTTTCTTCGTGTATCGAATATATCTCCTGGACATAAAATGTCAAAGAAAGTTCCATCTAAAACATCTTTAAAGAGGGAATGTAAATAGCCCAAATGTATACGCAAGGTATAATCTAATTGCAGCACGTGTTGTACCCTATGCCTTTATCTAGCCGCGAATTTTTCGAAATCGGCTCAACGAATTTTCTTTACACTTTTCCTACTATTGGAACAGAGATCAGTATTGTCACTCACGAAGACGCATTGAAATCAAAATACTCTAAGTAGGGGTCCTATTAATATGAACTATAGATAAAATCGACGCACTATGTCCATATCAAATCTCTTTAAAGAGGGAACATAATGGCCCAATCATATACCCATGATATAGTATTCTTACGGCACGTGTTGTACCCGACCTCCTTTATCTAACCGCAAATTTCTCGAAATCGGCTCGACGAATTTTCTTTCAAATTTTCCGAGTGTTGGAACAGATCCCTAAGTAGATACTATACAAGATGCGTTGAAATCAAACTTCTCTAAATAAGAGTTTAAATTAGTACAAACTATTGTTGCAATCGATGCACAATGTGTGTTTTTCATACCCGGTACCCATTGGTTGCCACTTATTTCGATGATTTCTCTCCAGGACTTACTTCGTGGGTCGACCCTATCCGCTAGAGATAAAATGTTAAATAAGAGTCTATGTAAAAACTTTCTGAAGAGGGAATTGATTGTCCATGTGTATACATAAGATATAATCTTTCTTCCGCAACGTTTTGTACCCCCCCCCCTTCACTTTTTGTAGCCCCCAATTTCTCGAAATAAGCTAGACGAATTTTTTATTAACTTTGAATACTGTTGGAACAGATCTTCAACTAGAAACTCACCAAGAGACGTTGAAATCGAAATCGTCTGGGTAGGGATTTAGTTCATACAAATTATTGATAGAATCGATCCAAGGTCTTCAAGACAACAGTCAATTTTAACTGGAGGCTTCCTAAGCTCAGATATGCTCCAAATAATTCTCCTCTAAGCACATTATGTCCCACAAGAGAAATCTCCAATTTTACACTGGGGTGGGGGGCCGGAGGTGGGGTGGGTGTGTCACACTTACATTAGACATTAGTAAACATTTCGAATCCTAGTACTACTACTTCACGTCATGCACCACAAGACACGGCCCAAACACCTAATTCATCCTATCTGAAATTGCTAAACATGTACACCTAACAATATCATGAACTTTTCCTACATATAATCGGTGGTCATTTGTACTCAGCTTTATATATATATATATATATATATATATATATATATATATATATATATATATATATATATATATATATCAGTACCAAAAGAACACTCGTCTTTCTCCAACTGAGTTAGAATAATACCAATGAATGCCCTGAAGACCTTTCAATCGGCAATAAGTGTCGACGATTTTCTTTTTACATTGGGAATAAAGAATGAATAGCCTAAGGAATATGTAGCGAAATGTATGTCGAAATGGTTGAATCAGGAAGAAGTAAATTGTTATTTATTCTTTACTGAATTGGTAACTGGTTTCTTTTTCTTTATTCAATCGAGAAAAATGAATAAGTAAACAACTTGAAGTCAATATGTTTACGCATCATAAAGTTTCGCTACAATGTTTGATGCTTTAAAACCGTCGGTGTCCATAGAGAACCTTCTATTTCTCCGATTGCTCTCCACGGACTTCGGTAATACTTCTGTTGTGAGTCAAATATCTCCTTACATATAAACTATCAACTAACGATCCATGTCAAAGTTATATTAGGGGTGAATTGTAGGTTTCTGCACATGCACTGAATAGGTAATCTCCTTGTGGGCTTTATTGTATCTACCATATATTGAGGGAAACGATTATTCGAATTAGGCTGGACGAAAAAATTTTTTAAAACTTTCCAAGTGTTGGTACAGATCCCTAACAAGAAATTTTAATAGGGTAGTTTAAATCAAAATCCTCTAAGTGGGGGTCCAATTGGTTCAAATTCTTGATAGAATCTGATCACTATGCTTCTTCTTTGTATAGCCGGCATCTATTAGGACCCGCTTGTGTTTTTTATTAGCCTCACATAATTTTGTCAAGACATGTTTTGAATTCTCTTGCGGTCGAACATAACGCAAGAAATATAATCTGAAAGATGGGTCCATGTCGAAATCCCTTATGTAAGGAATATTTCATTTGCGGAATTCACAGGTATATTTATATAGTTATATCTCGCAATCGGCAAGACGATTATTTTTCGTAACGTTTCCTTCTGTTGGAGCAGATCCATAACTAGAAACCGTCAAAGAGGGTTTTAGATCAAAGTACTTTAAAAGAAGGGTTCACGTTCAAATTAAGCAGTCATCTCTTTGTATCCAGATTTAAATGAGAACACTCACATTTCTTTGATTGAGGTAAACCAATTGATTCGTCTCAGCAAAATACTGGGGCCATTAGCTATTTATGCCCTGAAGAGCGTTCAGATTTGTAACATTTTCTAATCAGCAATAAGTAAGTGTTAACCTATTCCTTACTGAATCGGGAATAACTAATAAGTAACCACCTCAATGCCAAACTGTTCCAGTCGAGAATAAGTAACTGGTTACATACTCCTTATGGAATCTTTAACTGGTTACTTATTCCTTATTGAATAAGGAATACGTAACCAACTTTATTTCAGTGAATCACTGACTGTTCCACTATTGATTTGATTAACTATCATCTACTATAAAACTGCACGTACGCCTGGAGTTTGTGCGCGATGTGTGGCAACCTGCTGATAAATATATCTTAGATGTTTGACATGTTAACGCTTGTTTTCAATAGCCAAATGGGATAGAATTCAAGAGAATGTGCTTTAAAAATAATAATCACGAACTAGTATAAAATGACGTATTATTTTCATTCTAACATGGAACTTTAGAAGACTGTAAAATTACCGGGTTCTGCCGAAGATCTTTGATTCTATATATACAATAGGCTTGTACTTTCAACAGTTCAAAAGCCTGAAAGTAACAGAAAAGACAAGTAAACGATTTTGTCAAACATAATTTACAACTGTAACTTTCTTTAACAAACAATACTCACCTACATGCCGAAGGCGAATCTACCTGCATATATGCAAACATTCATACGGATAATCCGATAGACATACAGAAAGACAAACAATATTACAATTACATACCCAAGCAGATCTTTAGCTTTACCTTTACCACCATCGTTACAAACCTACCAAACACATGCATGTTCACCGCCCTTCCAATACATACATGGGGACACTGACTGTTGCGCTACTGTATTCATTACTTACATGGACTCACAGGGTAGGTAAGCACCTAGTGAATTACAAAGAGTAAAAACAAAGATATTTACCTATCATGAGCCGATTGACTGTACTAATCACTCAGCAAAAGAAAGTTCCCAGGCGTTTAGCAAAACTTTACATCAAAAACCGAAGAATAATCTCTGTCATCTTCAAAATGCATTCAAGTTTGTGCAGAACCCGTGAGTATACCGTGTGATTCCTGATCGTTTGCAAATTAGGGATCCCCACCTATCTATATTTGGAATGGAATAAAAACCCTGGAAAAGCTGTTTATATTTTAATTCAAATGCAGCAGACCGGTAAGCGCGTTTAGAATTTAGAATATTTTTTTCTACCGGCATTCTCTTATATGTGATTGTTACTACCTACTTGTAACTGACAATAATGTTGTAATTGATACAAGTCTGTGCTATTTATGGGTCTTAATAAACAACGCAAAGACAGAACAAGGACGGGCAAAGACGACATATGAACATTTTACACTAACAACAGTGGAAAATACTGAACGTTGATTCAAACTGTATAAAACCATAATTGCTTCTATTGTCCATTTGTTTTAATGTCTATTTGCACTAAAGAGTTCTAATGAATTAATGTAAATATTCAGAATGTTTGTTTTGTTAAAAAAAAACTGAGTCTGGTTTAATGATGATGCAGTAAATTCCATGGTATATATATATATATATATATATATATATATATATATATATATATATATATAATTCATATGGTAAGTACTGAGGAAAAGAGAAGCGCAAAGACATTAAAAATCTTTACTTAACTGAATATTTCCAGTTATTGGTTCCTGTTTAACAAAAGAAATATATATATATATATATATATATATATA
>JAECUM010033639.1:0-79668 GCA_016617855.1 Megalonaias nervosa
TTTACATCCAGTATAAACGTAGAAAACGCAGTAAATTCATAAAATTGGAATTATTGCTACATGAATATTAATATAGCAATAAAACAAATAATATGGATAGAAACTGCATTTACGTTGAATGCAGGAATATCCATGTCGCTACAACTTTTGCAATACTTTTTTGACGTAGATTATTTTTTTTATGACGCAATAAGAATAATAATTATTTATTTCAGACTGCATTGTCCATACATTGAAATTAAAATATAAATATCAACTAATAGTATTTTAAACATTAAAGATTATAATTTATAGGTGCCTTATGTACAAATATACAGACACATATACAGCTAAAGAATGCATCTGACATTAAGAATGAAATCATGTAAGACATTTAAAGAGTAAACTTTACCCTCTGTCTATAATCCGAGAATTTAAACGAATGTCCTAGTTATAGTTATACCCTTTCAGTTCTTTAAGAGAATGTATCCTGTCTACTGGGAATGACAATTGTTTAAAAAATAGGAAACAGTTATCAACGAGGAATGTCAAATGTAATACAATTATTTTGAGTATTTATACCTTGACTCGCGTCTAATTATATTTATTGATTCAAGATTTTTAACAACTTGTATTTAACATCAAAATAATGTTTTCATTCGCTTGCCATTAATAATCCCGTCACGCATCTGGATTTTCTTTAAATCCAGTTGGAAATGAATTTAGGATTTGTGGCAAAAACAGATCGACATGCTGCTCCCAAATAAGAGAAATAAAAAATCCCGGCTGAAAACAGTTGTTCATCTTTTAGCATTATAAAAACATAGAAGAAAGATAATATGATTTGTACAGAGTATTCCTCAATATCAAGACGAAACAGCGTACTGATCATCCATATAAAGAATAAAATTAGTTTATTTAAAGTAATATGTGGAGAACAATAGTAAATTACCGTTGGAGAAGGGATCGAAACGAAACACATTTCATGGGATAAATGAAAATTAAATGTGCGATTCATCACCTTCTTCACAAAATGTATTCATGATTATGTTTATCATCAAAACAACAAAATAAGATATAAAAAAAAGAGTGAAAAAAGAAAACAAGAAAACTGAAGTAGAATACATTAATTTTAAGCTTTTAAAAGCTTTTACATCCTTAATTAAATCACCGAAAAAATGAATCACATTGAAATGAATTACGCAGGAAAAATAAATTATAACTTACCCACCTCCGCGAGCACTTACACTCGCATCCATCAATGCAATGCATCCTTCTCACGCCCCCGCTATGGGATCGATCCTAGATCGATTCAGACAACGACTTTTATCCTCTTTCCACGTTCGTGTGAATTGATCATGTCTGAAATAACATCTTTTTGCTCTACGGTCCTATAATAGGAACACCTCGTGTTTTTTCTTCCAAAATCATTTTGGAAATAATTCAACAGAGTCCTAGAGAGTAAAAGGATGTAATCACCGGAAAATGGCGGGTAGCTCAGTTCACTTTCGAAGTAAGCAATATAAAAGAGTATAATGCGTACAATACAGATAATAAAAAGTTCCCTGATGCGTACTGTATAGATGATAGAAAGTTATCTAATGCATACAATATAGATAATATAAAGTGATCTAATGCGTACAATACAGATGATGGAAAGTTATCTAATGCGTTCAATATAGATGGTAAAAAGTTATCTAATGCGTACAATAATGATGATAAAAAGTTATCTAATGCGTACAATAATGATGATAAAAAGTTATCTAATGCGTACAATATAGATGATAGAACGTTAGCTAATTAATCTATCATAAAAAGTGACATCCTTGAATGTTTCGCCAACATGGAATCACCTCAGTCAATGAGAGGCTTCAGTGAACTCTGAAACGACATAAATTTTTTTAGTATGCAGTGGTGTCTACTGTAATAGTATTTCTGATCGTTGACGGAAAAGCCGCCCTAGCATGTTCCAATAACGGGGCCTCCGACCACCATAACTGAGTGCTCGGTATCTTTTAAAATTTAGGCTTTAGCAGTCTGTTTTTATAGTTTCGATGAGTATATATCGTGGACAAAGCATTTATTTTATAAGCTCCTCCAATTTAGTGCAATGCAGACTAAACTGCTAATAATATAACATCATAACAAGAGAACCTGAAAGAGACTGAGGCTCTGCTGGACGAAAAGAATTTCCAGGAAGTCAAGATATGACCATTTCTTCTTCAAATCTCGAGTGTTGAAATCATCTGATATATTCGTCAGTGACAGCAAGATTTTCAAACCATTCTCGCTACACCTTCGTATCTCTGATATTAACCCGATTGTAGTACGAGAGTGGTGCACACATGTGTATATGTGAGCATGTCTTAACAGAGTTAATACATTTTATTAAAGTTCTTTTAGCAATACTGAACATGTCAACCTTGCCACGGCAATACAACTATACTGAATGTCAACCTTGCCACGGCAATACAAGTATGCTGAACATGTCAACCTTGCCACGGCAATACAACTATGCTGAACATGTCAACCTTGCCACGGCAATAAAACTATACTGAACATGTCAACCTTGCCACGGCAATACACCTATACTGAATATGTCAACCTTGCCACGGCAATACAACTATGAAGAGAGATTCATTGTAATGAATATGTCAACCTTATCTCAAAAGAAATACACTGTGACAAATTTCTTGTGGATTGGTTTTTGTTAGATTTTTATCGCATAATTCAGCCAGGTCAAGTGTCTAAATGCCTACGGCGTGCGCATTTAATTCTGTTTTATCAGCAATCACTGCTGCGATGTAATTGGTCAGTTTTCTGCGGTGGACAGAGGGGGTGAAGTATCATTTAATTCTCACATATAAATACAAGTTTAGTGAAAGGCGTGACATGGCAATATCTGTCGATAAACTATAATCTAAACGAACATAAAGGAATTAGTCTCGCGATCAAATCGTTGTGGGTACTAACAGGCTGACAAGAGGGAGGGGGGAGCAACCGTCGATATATCCCTGGGGCCCGGGCCGAACAACACTTTAATTTTATAAGACAAATTTTGTTTGAACAAAAACTAGGAGAGGCCCGGGTGTTTTCATACCCCAGTGCCCGTGAAGGCTATCTACGGCCCTGGGTCCTAATCCCGCCGTGACATTTCTGCTGAAGAAAGGCACGTAATTTTGGCCCGCTCAAGTTCACGCAGCAGCAAGTAGGTAGCACTATCGCTAATTGTGTGAGGTACGGCAACCTATGATAGGCTGGTGTCCCATTCTAAGGGAGCTGAATCGTTTTAAGCATTCTCAGTCGCTTACATCATAGAAAAGCACAAATAAAACCCCTACACCTTCAACTCTCCCGTTTGCAAATTCAGTTAGGATCGATTAAATAATCATGACCAAACGAAATCCGTTCTTGTCTAAAGTTAAGTAATGAACATTAATTTCAGAAATTAGATGGTGTGGTATCATGTAGCTGCAATTCTTTGCGGTTTCTTTTTGAAACATACGATACCAGTTCAATACTAAAACCTTCACTGAAACCACCGTCGCCAGCCACAGTCATGATATTTTGTGGCCTACACACATTTGTTCACATAATTTCATTTTACGACTTTAATAAACTCGGTAAGACTTTAAATCGTGTACTTGCGTACAGTGTATTAAGTAGTGCCCCAATCAGCATTAATAAGTCCACCATGTCAAACAGCCGTACTTAGCACCTCTTTATCTTTTGACTTATTACTAAAAGCATGGCCACCATCCGTCTGACGTGTAAAATCGTACAGTGATACATAACACATGCAGAGAATATGTATTCATCTAAAATTTGGTAGCCAGTGTATCTGTATTAGCAGCAATAAGGCTATATAAATTTAGGTTGTTTTACTGTCTCTGTCTGTCTGTCTGTCTGTCTGTCTCTGTCTCTGTCTCTCTCTCTCTCTCTCTCTCTCTCCGAGGATTTATGTGCACACAGGTTTTCTTTATTCATTCACTTATGCAACAATGCATTGCATAAGAATTAAGTATTACACACTGATAATGTGCTTTTTGCATACGTCAGAGCAATAAAATTTTCTTCTGTTCAGTAACGGTTTTTATATGCCAAATTGGGATTGGCTTGGCTTAGAGCACATATCCATGAAGTTATTAATAATCTCACACCTGTAGCTACGCGAATCAGGAATCGTCATTAAATCGTTTGAAACGGTAATTCACCTGATGTTTAAAAACCATGGCTTCTTCAACTTTGATCACCAATAAAATCGAGAAATAGCACTCTTGTTTTAGAAATGCATGCCATTTAAATCGTTAAAACAATTATTTATCCTATTTTCTGAACTTTATTTCAAGTAATTCGGAAATAAATGAACTCAGAATCCCAATGCAAGATTGTGAATAAGGTACATGCAAACAATCATTTCAACCTACAAGAGACAGGGCTATTACCCGTATAATAAAATTATCCTGGTTATATAACACTCATTGTCGATTGTGAAATTAGAACCACGTTCCAACATACTGACTCTAAATTTCAGTTAAAGATCCTGATTCCATAAAATAGTAATAATATTTTTTATGCCAAACCATCTGAATTGTGCCTACTCCTGACTCCTAGAGTTGAATATAGGCACATGCTCAAATGATTAAATGAAATAATGTGCTGCTGAGGAAAAGGGTTGAAAAGATTGAAAATGTATAGTTCATTGCATCAAGTGACTTTTATACAATATAAGCCACTTGGATCAAATTTTTTTACACACACACACACGTACGCACGCACGCACGCACGCGCGCGCGCGCGCATTTATGCATGTATGCAACTGAGAAAATTTTGAAGAAAAATGTTATTGTAACACGTACTCGACTCAATCTTGTCGCGGTCAGCGTGACATGTATCAATTTGACATATAGACTAGTCCCGTAATGAATCGCTAGTCTCCGATGGTTTAACCTTCCTGTTAGGGGGCCTGATTGATATTTAATTAGATTCCGTTTCGGTAGTGGTCAGACAGATATGTTAATTTGGGGTTGTGCAGCAGGAAACGACAAAGCAGAGACAGCCCATAATAAATCACCAGCCTGTGATAGTAAACTTTCTTTTTTGGAAGCATTGTTAGATTTAATTAGGACTCACTGGGATAACGGTATGACAGTTATCTTAACTTGCAGTTAAGAAGAGGGAAATGTCAAAGTAGAGACAATCCAGAGACAATTTCGACCATTTGAAATAAGTGTAATAAAACTAAATTTTCCGGAAATAGTTATTACTAAGACGGAATAGAAAGAAATTCGATGGGCGTGATAATTTTTTGGCAGTTGGACAAAGTTAATCCTGGTTGGTTAAGCAAACGAGACGGTGATTTTCACAGACAAAATTCATGGTTTTAAGTATTCTCATTAGCGAAATTAAGCAGTCCAAGTTTTCTGAGGAAGGGGAAGCCTGACTACCGAGATTAGTAAAAAGTAATTTTCTCGTTAAATTGCCCAAGGGATGGGAAGCTGGAAAGTTGAGGATACTGAAGAAAATAGATTCGGCTTCATAAAAAATTGAGCGAGTCTTGGAAAAGCACAAGAAGAAATTGCTCCGTATCTGTACCACGCAGTGGAAAAGAGAACAGACAACCACAAAGTACGGTTGATGAGCCGAAAGAGTGGAGAGATAGTGAGAAGAGGAAGAAAATCAGCACCTCTGATTCGTCATTAACGTTGACTTTGAAATAAATTGTTATATTTTACATCCTGGGGCTCGTGTTCTATTCTATACCTCTGCTCAGATCTGTGTTATTCCATCCAATATTTTCATAATTTATGTTGATTAATTACTCGATTAGGGTAACAACTTCGTGGTCGAACATCTAGATAACGATAACCAAAATAAAGGCACCACACCAATTTGACAGCCCCAATATATTCTAACTTCAATGAGTGAGTTAAACTTTTGGCGGTTAGATAAAGTGAATCCTGACTGGCGAAGTTACATGACGGGAGTGTGTTTCCCAAACAAAATTCAATGTTTTAAGTCATTTCCTCCTGGAAATTACAGGCCAAGTCTTTTTTTTTTTTTTCTTTCGAAAGGGAATGTCTTGGCACCTGGTGAGTAAAAAGTATTCTCTCATTATGAATTGTTCAAGGACGGGTGTCTGGAAGTTGAGGGACACGGAAAGAGAGATTTTGGCTTTAAAAAAGCTAGTCTTGGAAAGCACAAGGTTTGTCTCAATCGCATACAATATGGTCATTGACATAAGTTTATAATTGTTTGTTGCAAGTATTCGTTTAAAATTCATACAGCAATTTGCCTTGCATTCTGAAGCTAATTGTTTGCATTCATTTGTCTTGAATGTTAAATAACTCGTGCATTCTAACAATAAAATACAATATTATCTTGATACGAATTTTGAGAGAATGATTCGAGTTCACTTGTTGTATGTGACAGGAATCCTATAATCTAAGCAATTCATGCATTAAATGTGGCACTAATTGTGAGAATTTTGTGGATTTATCATTCTTATAGGCTAAGAATTAATTTTACTATATCTGGAAATGTTATGCCAATGAATTGCTAGTTAGCAAGTACTATAGGATGGAAAAGACTTGTATCCATTAATTCATTACTGTAATTAAGTTGTGAATTCTTTTCAATCGACAAATCTACGCATGCTGACCGACAAATAGTCCAGTTAGTGATGTATGTCCACAGTGGAGTAGTACGGTTTGTTGTGTCTAGGTCATAGTCCATTTAGGAATGCGGATATCCGCTAGGGAAGACATTAATTTTATAGTAAATAGGGTCGTGTGTATCAGCTGCGAACTGACCCAAATTAGCCTTTGTTCTGTTGAATTAAGATAAGATGATATCTGACATAACAAGAGTGGAGATTATTGTTCAATCTCAAAAGAAACAAAAGCTGACAAATATTTAGGCTGTGTTGCTATTTATTTAAAGGGAAAAATAGTTGTTGTGAGAATGGGGAACAGACAACCAGGCTACGGTTGATGACTTGAAGAGGCTGGATAGATAAAGAGTTGGGGAAAAGGGATACGGCGACTCTGACCTGTCACCAACATTGAATTTGGAAGGACCGGAAGCAACCCGGTTATGCCAACATGCTGAACAAATGAGTTCGGTCATTCATTCGATTCTATAATGAAATTATTTGTATCGGTATACAAGAATGACAAATGGAAGTTCGTATAAATAGGGTAGTTATTTTCGCCATCAGGAATGCATGCAACCCCTAGACTACATGATTCATAGTTACGCCTAGATAACGATAACCAAACCAAGGTATCACATAACAACTTGGCACAATAACAGTGTCTGTATCTATCTATCTATCTATCTATCTATCTATCTATCTATCTATATATATATATATATATATATATATATATATATATATATATATATATATATATATATATATATATATATATATGCTTATTCCTTGCGTTCGACTGCAGTCCTCATTATTTGGTACTGCAAGTAATGCTTATTCCTTGCGTTTGACTGAAATCTTCATTACTTGTGCTGCAAATGATGCTTATTCCTTGCATTGGGCTGCATTCTTCATCATTTGTACTGCACGTATATATATATGCTTATTCCTTGCGTTCGACTGCATTCCTCATTATTTGATACTGCAAGTAATGCTTATTCCTTGCATTGAACTGCATTCTTCATTACTTGTACTGCAAGTGTTACTTACTCCTTGCATTGGATTGCATTATTTATTATTTGTATTGCAAGTGTTGCTAATTCCTTGCGTTGGATTGCATTCTTCATTACTTGTACTGCAAGTGTTTTGTATTCTTGCCTTGAGCTACATTCTTCATTACTTTGTACTGCAAGTGTTGCTTATTCCTTGCGTTGGACTGAATTATTCATTATTTTGTATTGAAAGTGTTGCTTATTCCATGCGTGGACTGCATTCTTCATTATTCTGTACTGCAAGTGTTGCCTGTTTCTTGCGTTGGACTGCATTGTTCATTACCTTGTAATGCAAGTGTTGCTTATTCCTTGCGGCTGGTAAGATTTAAAAGTTACCAGGATTCAGTAGAGGATTTTTTTTTTCCTTCATAATTCTGCTACCATATTCTATGAAGGGGCATATAGTATTAGCAATGGTCCTTCCTTCTCGTTTTTCATCCCGTCCTGTCCAATCGTCTGTGGTCATTTTCGTTTCGGCTTAGTAACTACCGTATATACGCTTACAAAGACTAGTCGAACGGCAAGGTGTACATATCAGATCAGCCGTCGCATAATGCACCGGAAGATCTTTGCCTCTGTAGTTTGTTACGAGTGATAAAACAAAGAACAAAGAACCTGATCTGCCAGCATATTACGTAAGATATCAAAATTGTTAAAACAAAATGCTAGTATATGCATTGTTGTAAAAATATAGCTTCACCTATGACTACAAAAATCATGCCAGTATCATAATTATTAGCAATGTAAATAACAATAACAGTAGTTTCATATATTGTTATATAGTGGGTGTAATATATTAAGCAATGGCCGACGCCACACTAGAAAAGCCGGATCACGATGTCTGCTCTCATTCTTACAGTAGAGCTGTTTTTGTGACGGGGATTACTAGAACTCTGGTGTTTCGTGTAACCAGTATGCTGCTGTCGATCGTGTCATTGGCACAGAGGACGGTATAGATTTACTCTCAGTGACGGACCAAAGCTTCGGAATCAGCGTGCCTGTAGGGGACAAGAAGGCTCCCCAGAAGAGAGCTATAATGATAGCCGGATGTGACTTCCAACAGCAGGGAAATGGTCCCTGTTGAGGTAACGGGAAGTTGGAGTAGAGGTATAGAAGGACATAGGACAAGGAAAGGTTACCCAAGGGGATGATATGTCCGAGTAGTCCCATTAAAAGATTTTTAGAGAATACCCAGAACACCATCAAATAAAAGACTGCGATGGGACAGGGTAAACAGATATAAAAGCCTTTATATTTCTTAAAAGGGGAGGGGCTAAATTGTCCCAAGCAGTAAAATTATTCAAGGATGGAAAATTGAGGTGTCCACAAATAAGGCTTTTAAGACTCTGACTGGTTGTTTTATTTGTTTGGGGTTTTATCTTTCCCTTTTTCCGTCAGAAATGTTGACAAGTCTGGTGCACCCTGAGAGATTTACGCATGACTTTCAATATGATTTGTCAGCAATAAATACGACAACCAGCGAGCAGTATTTAACTGAGAGTAGGAACCGGGGTAGCCCAGTTGGTAGAGTCTGTCTCGTAATTCATTGGTCGAGGATTCGTCACTCGCCCAGGCCAGCCTGGGTCGGTTGCCTCGATGTGTCCGTAGGAAAGGAATTTACCTCCTTTTCCACCGCATGATATGGCCATTAATGTGTTGATAGTGCCGTTAAAACAACAACCAACAAATTACTTGGGAGTATGTCTAATAACATACAATGTCACAGACGACTAATTGCATTAAACAAACGAAACTGAATATGATGTTTGACACATACGTTATTCTATGTCTGTGTTTAAAATAACATAGCAAATGCCCTTTAACCGTTATTCATGGGGAAAACCAGAATACTTCAGTGACGAAGCATGCCTTCACGCGCTGATTTCAAGTTCCCTGTTTTTACTTCAAATCTCACTGACGCGAACTTAAAACGAGATTACGTTTGAAAGTGTATTCTACGTCTGAGAATAAAGCACGAATTAATGGTTTTTCCCCCGGATCTCACAACATTTCCAGGACAACAAGGATGTATTTGGTTCATATAATATGTCAAAGTCAGCAAAGTTAAAAGTTGAAGATCTACATTGCTTTGTGAGGTTTTTCAAATTTCCCATCGTCATTAAGTCGGGAAAACCCCATCACTGAAATCGAAATATGTCTTAAATTGCTTTTCTTTTTTATGGCATTGTGATAACAATAAGAAACAACTGAAGCAATCATGTACTTTGCGCACTATATTGTACTTCCTTATGTTACATATTTCCTTAGTATTCCTTACTTATTCCAGGGTAGCATTAATCTTTAGCTCTACCTAGGATGCGAGAGGTTGCGAGCTCGCTACCCGGCCGAGTCATACCAAAGACTAATAAAAAAAACTGGAACTAGCAGTTGCCTCGCTTGGCGATCAGCATTCCGAGGTTAGTGTTAGGACTGGTCGGCCTGGTGTCAGAGTAATGTGACTGGGTGGGACATGATGCTACATGTCGGCGGCATGGTGCCCCATTGCTGGACATCACTATAAACGGCCACAATGCAGACATCGTAGCGATATGACACAAATTGTTAAAGCTACGTTAAAAGCCCAAACACACACACACACACACACACACACACACGTTAGCTCTTGCCGTTAGTTTGTATATCGGAGCACATAAACCAAAAAGGAATATCATCAGTTTGGATTTGTGGTACGAGTACGAGCGGAACACATTTTAAAGAAAAATGATTTGTTGCTCAACATGAAAGTCATTAATATGTATATATTCTATTTATTCATCTGTAGTAAATATATGTTGGATTATTTGAACTTTCATTTTTCAAATAACTGTGTGCATATTCGAAGCTTAAGGTAAATTTTTCCATACCGTCAAATCAGTTGGGTCATGTCACGTGTATTTGTCAAGTCAAAGTAACATTTTGGAACATGCACAATAAACTATGATAATGTTCTCAATAAGAGGGAACGAACTGTCCTGACCGAGCTATGAACTGTCTGTTTTCAACTGTACCTTGATAATTGCATTCCTGTTATAATTAAGTGTATGCACCCGTGTCGCGGCGCCCCAAGTCTTTCATCCTCGATCTGCCAGGTTCCCTAATTATAAGTCCCTTTATCTCGCAAGAAATTACAATGGCTAACTTTTAATTAAAAAATACAACAAAAAGATTGCAACGATAAAGCGTTTATTTCATCTGATCCTAGAGGGTGAAATCTGATTGTCAAAATTTGAACTTCTATACTTGAATAATGTCCGTCCCCTAGAACAAATTCTCTCTCTCTCTCTCTCTCTCTCTCTCTCTCTCTCTCTCTCTCTCTCTCTCTCTCCTTGTTTGCCTACCAATTTACTTTCATGTATACATTTATGTATACAGACAAATCTACACTGTTTCAAAAGCGTCCATTGTAGTTGCATTAGAGATGCTACAGTGTTATTTCCATTAAATTCCCTCACTAAACGTTCTTAAAATCTTCATTTCACGAATGCAGAGAGATACTAAAAATAGCACTCAATAACATCTTTATTCCTTTGATTTTTTAATGCTTAAAATTGCTTTGGAAGAAACTGCTATGTTACTGAGTCATTCTCAAGTGTAACTCTGACCATGGAATAACCCCTGTTCTCTTGGAATCCTACTTAACAAGCCATACTCTTCCACAAAGTCACGCCAGTTTGCTTTTCTTTCTGTAAAACTACATGGTCAACAATAAACCAGTTGGAGCGGCCGTACAATTCCTTATGACCCCATACAGTAATACTTTATCGGAATTGAATTTTGTTTATCTCGCGCACGAACTATCAGAGGAGAGCTGTGATTTCATTTATGGTTACAACTTGAAAACTTGGACTGGAAAGAGTGGGGGTTTTTTGTACAAGAAATAAGGTATGTTTAATAACTTGCTTCAGTCATAATCTCTACCTTATAACATTTTCTTTTTAAAAATCTTTCTTCACAATGAATGCATGCAATTGATTTTAGAAAAATGCTATCATGAACTAATCCATTATGAATAAAAACTTGCCTTTTATCCTTTTTTTTGGTATATTATGAGTGTGTAGCTTATCATGAGTAAATTATCGCCGATATTTGCAAATTGGAGCGGACAAATGCTCTCAGTCATAGGCCATACTTCGTTATCGGTTCAAATGAATATTTGAATTTACACTTTCTTCGACCTATTATTGCGCTGACGTGGAGTGGTCATGAGAGTAATGGTTGTAAGCAAACCATCAGAAAAACTAAACATGTGTCATATGATATAGATGCTCACGCCTTCATGATGCAGTCGAAAAAATCTTGCTTCATTATACAAGATGACAGTCAGGATGACAGTCAGAAGTCGCATAGTAAAAGTAATGCTATAAAGAAAATGTTCAAAATTGGAATTGCCTTGTTTATATAGACTGTCCCACCAAATATGGTCTCACTCCATTAACTCCGTTAATATCATATATACTCGCGTATAAGTATGAGGATTGTTATGGTTGGGGTGGGGTTGCCGCCAATGTTTTATTTAAATTATTATAGAAGTCCCACCCAGGCTCTATTTTGTTGGAAGTTAAATTTAGTGAAAGATAGATGTAAAGCTCCGAGCTTCCAGTCAGCAATGCCGACGGTTACATGGTTAAATATATTAAAAGGTTGGAATTCAATGAATAACAATTTAATAACAATTCAATAATCAAACGACTCGTATTTCTAATCATACTCCTTCCGCTCCATCCTTGCCTATTGCATCACTTGATTAGCAGTGTGAGATTGATTTCCACCTGTCCTTGTATTTCTACTCATCTGGTGTATCCTTTCTCTCTCCTATTTCTCCCAATTCCATCTTCTCTCCCTCCTCGACTTTTCTCCAAATTCCTTCTCCTCCTCGACTTTCTCTAGACTCCTTCTCCTCCTCCACTTTCTCAAGACTCTTCTCCTCCCCCTCCACTTCTCTACTACGACCACTCTTCTGTCGACTTCGACTGTCTCGGCTACGGCCTCAATTCCGTCTCCAACTCTTAAAGACTCGGGACCCAATGGAACCCGATGTTCTGCGTCTCATAAAAAGCTTCCTGTGAAAACACAAGGACGGTACAATCTTTTTTCTTTAGCCCTTTCGCATCACACTACACACAGCCTATCGTCAACTTACTGACCTTTCGAGGCTTTGTCTTTCTTAGAAATCTACGTACAAGTTTTGCTGCCAAATTACGAGTGGCTTCGTTCTCGGAGTAACCCTATTGATCTGCAATCCCTCTAGGCGAGTGCTAAATTTTTGCTTAAGAGTTCTGAAAGTTATCATTCGGCCTGCATTGTAATCTCACCTTCTATCTCAATTCCGATTGGATATCGTTGTGAACCGATCCAATCAAACTTAGCGAACAATGTCCCTCTCGCTGTCTGTCAACGTGGGGACGGATAAGAATACGCCCCGTTCACCACGTTGACTTCCCTTTGATCTTTAGACTAAGCTTTAACACATAGGTGTGATAACTGCAAGCCTTTGTTTAGATGGTGAGATCTATCGCCTGTGCCGATTCAAGATTCCGGTCTCCGACGGGTCATGTAACCTTGCGTAAGAGTTTAACACTAGCCCGCGGCAATCTTTAGACATCAAACACGTGGCCGGGGTAATATTCCCAAACAGGTAGGTTATAGCTTATACATGACTTTATAGTTGGGGATTAGCAAATGTGACAGTAAGTATAGTCTAACTGCAAGCAGATTCGACTCTAATCTGCTGTCGCATAATTCTGCGTGGATCAGTGTCTGTGTTGCTTGTTCTACTGATTACTACTAACAAACAGCAGACATTCAGATCTGTCGGCGTATTAGCGAGTACATGCAGTAGTTACCGAACCGAAACGAAAGTCGTGTCGGACAACCGCACGAGATGGAAAGGACAAGAACGGACAGCCATGGGTAAGACAATCTGTCATTCCAAAGAATATGGTAGCAACATAAAAAAAATTGTCGACTGAGTCTTTGTAACTCTTAAATCTAACACTCAGATCTGATTTGGCAGAGCATATTCTTTACAGGACAGATTAATGAAGAAAGCATATCTTGTTTTGTATCAAGCCTGGCATTGTTTTAAAAGCCTTTTTGACGTAAGTTCTCGGTTAAATCAAATAGTGAAGTTAAAGTATTTATCTTTGCCCAACTGTAAAAATCCTTCGTATTTCACAGAACTGCAATAAACAGGCAATGAGGGAAAGCGTAAGAACAGTTGACGCACCAACTGGTGCGAAGGTTATTTGTTGTATGAACGGTAGGCTGTCCAACCTATTTAGCTTTACCCACAGCAATACAAATTTTCATACAGTCATGTCTTGATAGGTTGCTCGAGAATTTAGGAATTGATAAATTTCCTTCCGTATAGTAAGTATATTTTAAAAGAGTAATATTTGCTTTTTTCATTTGTTTCACTTGATTGAAATCTTGAGACAGTGCTGGAAGTTCAAATTTCACAATCGACCCTTAGTAAGTCTCTAACCATATTTAAGTATGTAACACGTGTAAAAGCTCTGTTTATTAGGTTTATGGCACTTTGTTCACATATACCTTATTCACAATCGTGCATTACGTTTCTGAGTTCATGTATTCTAGAATTATATGAAATAATGTTCGGAAAACAGGGGAAAATGTTTTAATGATTTCAGTGGCATATGTTTTGTAAAAAGGAGCTGTTTCTGGATTTTATTTGTGATGAAAATTGGAGAAGGTAATAAACATCAAGCGAATTACCTTTTCAAAAGAGGAAGTTATCGATTTCTAATTGGTTTAATTACGGAAATGACGTTATTATTAACGTCATGGATATTTCTCTAAGACAATCCCATACCAATTTGTAAAGGAAAATCATTTTACTAATTGTACACAATTATAAAAGATTGACAGCCTTATTTCTGAAAATACTGATGAGCTAGCTTCCAAATGCGAGAGAAATCTTCTCAATACTTTAGAAAGAGTAACGATAAAAGTTACTATTTATTCTCTATATTTAGTCTATTTTGTGAAACATTCAGTTTTTGATCCCTCAGATTAATATATGCACGTGTTATGTGACACCGTGCAATTTTACACGTCAGATAACACCTGGTGACCGTGCTATTGATCGTAGGTAAGAAATAATGAGGTGCTGAGTAGGCTGATTCGCACGATGAAACTATTTCTAGTAAGTGGCACAACACTAGAGACACTATTACTAGCAATTGTCACACCACGAGACACTATTACTAGCAATTGTCACACCACTAGAGATACTATTACTAGTAATTGTCACACCACGAGACACTATTACTAGTAATTGTCACATTACTAGAGACATTATTACTAGGAATTGTCACAATACAAGAGACACTATTACTAGCAATTGTTACACCACTAGAGACACTATGACTAGTAATTGTCACACCACTAGAGACACTATGACTAGTAATTGTCACACCAAGAGACACTACTACTAGTAACTGTAACACCACTAGAGACACTATTACGGGCAATTGCCACACCACAATACACTATTACTCGCAATTGCCAAAATACTAGAGACACTATTACTAGCAATTGTCACACCATTAGAGACACTATATGTGTACGATTTAAAGTCTTACCCAGCTTACAAAAAGTCGAAATCTGAAATGACGTTATGAACATGCGCATGACTCAAAGTATCAAGAAATTAGCTGGCGACGGAAACCTACTCGTATGATGTTGAGCATGTAAACTGCAGCTACATGGTAAGACACTGTCAATCTTATTTAATTCATGCTGATTAATCAACTTTAGACAAGAAATGTGTCCGTTTGACCATGATTATTAAATCCACCCTCCTAAATTAGAAGGCATAAAAGTCGAATGTGTTCATGCATGAATCTGTTCGACTATGTTGTTTTAACATACGCAATATGGTTTTCAATTTCCTGTCGACATCACAGTATTTTGATTTGGTCCACCATCGCTTCGCACCATG
This sequence comes from Megalonaias nervosa, assembly GCA_016617855.1. Taxonomy (NCBI): domain Eukaryota; kingdom Metazoa; phylum Mollusca; class Bivalvia; order Unionida; family Unionidae; genus Megalonaias; species Megalonaias nervosa. The sequence continues at coordinate 15,650 of JAECUM010033639.1, forward strand.
CCGACTTGGACTGTATTGGCTCTTAAGCCTGGAGCTTATTCGATTTTTTATGTCGTAAGCGACTGAGATTGCTTTAAGTCCCTTAGAATGGACACCAGTCCATTACAGGTTTCACAACCTCATAATCAGCTGACGATGTTTCCTGCATACTTCTGGGTCAAATGAATATATATATATATATATATATATATATATATATATATATATATATATATATATATATATATATATATATATATCAATGTAAAATTGTTCAAGGAGTGGCATAGCAAGAAATTCTAACATTGCTCCACCCAAACTTAATTCCGGGGTCCCCCTGCCCCTAAAAAGGGTTGTTTAATGGTAATTTCAGCTCCAACCCCCAGTTGTGATGGTTAATGGACTAATCCACTTAGTTTAAGGAATCTATTGCAAATGGAATTTTTTAGGTGACAGTCAGAAATGTCCAGTATTGGTCAAAACATCAGCCTCACCCAGTCATAGAAGATGGTTTGTGATTTGGTCTTAATGTTTGTCAAAATCTGGATTGTCGTGAACGATACATCAATATCAATGTACACTTGATCAAGGAATCAATTACAAATCGAACTTTCTGATGATGTAGTCTCAGATACACCTACTTGACAAAATATCGTCACCACCCCCACTCCTGTCATATAAAGGACAAGGTATTTTGGTCTTAAATCGTTTGCTAATGCAGGCTGTCGTCTATCGCCTTACATCAATGCCGACGTGAGAGATATCAAAGAATCGATTGCAAATGATTCTTTTTTACATGATGTAGTCGGAATGTACAATATTGGACCAATTATCGTCACATTCACTCCCTCGTGGAATAGGGTTGCTATTTCGATTCTAATATTTGGCAAAGTCTGAGGTGTCTTATGCAAAGAGATATAAATATCGATGTAAAATTGATCAAGACAGTTATTGCAACCAGAATATTTTAGATGACGTGGTGTGAAGTGTGCAGTATTTGCAAACCAATCGTTACCCTCGTAAAAGAGGGGTGATATTTTCATCCGAACCTATAGCTATATTTAGGCTGTCGTACATCACCTCATATCAATTTCGACGTAAAATTTATCAACGAATCGATCGGAGAAGGAATTTTTTAGATGACGCTGTGTAAAATGTGCAATATTGACAAAATATCGTTGTGTGTACCTTTTTCCTTCATCTTCGCCTACTAGCAAAAATATTTGTAAAAATAATTATATGACCGTAATTGGTGGTTAAGCTTGAACACAAGATAACGACTGCAATAGTTCAAATCGAAAGCATTAGTAAGGTTCACATTGTGTCACTAACAAACAGAATATTAAAGCATTAAATGTGCCGCGGTTAGATTAACTAATCTCTCAATATAAGGCCATTTTTGATCACGTGACAGTATGGGTTCCGCGTGTACCTGACTTCGTATAGTGGAGGGAAACGCAGGAAGCTACGAAGCAGTGAACAAGACTAAATATAAATGGGTTTGCCCGGCTAGGATTAGTTGATAACAAAAGTTAGATTTTAGGTTGTTTTTTTTAAAAAAAATAATCTGTTTAGAGGTTATCCTACATGGAACTGAGAAAATGGGCATTGATTTATTGATGGAATTTCGGTGCTTTAACAGTCGCGAGTTTTGAACTCTTGTGCGGAATTGAAGCACACGTTTCAAACACATACAGAGCCAGAAAATGCCGCCGCTCAAATCCTTTTCTCTACACAGAAGCTGTCATCAATATGCATATATACTGACAAATATGGGTTTGATTATGAGCACTCAAAACTTTAAATTGTATTGAATTGTTTAATAGCATTGTGTTTGCAAAAGGTTTACTATGGGAACAGAATCAGTACAGTCAGTCCTACATGACTCACGGTACTAATTCAGCTCCTACTGTAAATCTATGGAAACAAAGTGATATTAAAAGTTCAATAACTTTCAATTTATGAAAGCCCATGATCAAACCTATATCTCTCATTATAGACATATCTTCGATATAAGTTTCTGTGTTGAGGAAACCCATATGAGCCTCTTTTATCTACATATTCTGTGAAACACGTGTTTTCATTTTCACACCTAAACAATCAGGTGCTAATTTCAGTAATGGGTTTCCAAAAGTCAAGTCCACAAAAGGGACTTAAATTCCATAATAGAACATTTTCTGTTTTCTCAGTTATAAATAGGATAAGCGCTCAAAAGATTCTTTTTCACTAAAATGTTAATTTTCATTATTAACAAATAGTGGACAGCTAAACCCACACAGAACTCCTGTACTATTTCAGCTCGCATAGTAAACCTATGGAATCACCGTGGTATTAAAATTCAATAACTTTAAATTTCTGGAAGCTCGTGATCAAACCTATTTTCATAGGTGTAGACCCAACCTTGTGTGTGGAGAAAGCCATATGTCCCACAGCATTTACTTAATTACATATATTTGAAACATGCGTTTTCAATGAAGGACATCAACCGGTTCTCTTTCCCAGTCGATATCTTTAGACGGCGCTGCAGGCAAGTGGGTTCCTTGTCCGGAACACTTTTGATTTTATCTCACGACGCGGTCTATTGCTGTCCATTAAGCGTTGACATTTGAGTAACAAAAAGTATTAATTCATGCCTGAAGCTTCATGTATCGTACCAGGCTCTTCGCGGAAGGGCAGGCATAACTTTCCTAAAAATAAAGAACGTCGGAATGCGTGGATACACACCATAAGGTGTGGCAGAGCAGGATTTTAAAAGTAGTCACCCCCAAGCAAATAGATAAGTTAACAAGCAGCCTTTTACCGAAGACGACTACGAAACTGTAACCAACCATGGTAAGTTTATTTTTTTCTGTTTTTAATGATAAATATTTTTATCGTGGTATTTGCATTCTTACAACAGTTATCATTAGCATGAAGTAGTAACCATATAATAATAATAATAATAATAATAATAATAATAATAATAATAATATATTATTATTATTATTATTATTATTATTATTATTATTATTATTATTATGTACTGGTTGTAAATTTTAATAGCAATGTGATGGTGGGAGTTTTGTTACAAACGAATACAACAATACAATTGCAAATCATCCCAGTCAGTATCTATAATTTAATGTTATTCCTGGTTTGTATGATGCATGTATAAATAAAACATACTGCAGACAGGAAGATAAATCGACATTTCTGTTATTTACAACACTTGCACACAAAATGGCATATAAATTCCAAGATATTAAATACGCGATACAGTAAATGTTATTTAATGACCGTAGTCTAGAAAATATAAAAATACTCTGGGCAAAAATTTAAACTGACAGTCATTTGAACAAATTTAAACACCAGATTGACACTGTGACTGATCAGTTTGCTCATCCTCTTTAATGGAAATGTCTATAATATAGGTAACTCACTCTTTCCATTAAGGCTTGACAAGCACTTTTCAGAATGTCACGAGTATTGAATATAGATGAAGTAAACCGGAAATGCAAGGCACCGACTTGACTAAAACGCCACCTTCAATATCATGGGGAAGTAACTGACCTATGTCCACCTTCTCCGCACCAAAAAAAATCCGGTGCCAATGGTGGCCAAAGCGGATGACCGATGAATAGCCTGAAGCATGATTTCTGTTAAAGGACTGCGCAAATCCTGTTCATTATATTTTAAAACTTTTCGATTTATGATGATAAACGCTAGTGTCAAGCACAATGAGAAGGCACAAGTTAGGTCTCTATGGAGACTCGGGACCACACATCGTTACGCACGGTTCTTTTGAAAAAGGAGGAGAGGCATGTCTTTAGCCATGTTTTCGTCGAACTACAATTGATGAAGAAAGTCCTTTTTTAAAGTTTCACAGACTTGGCAGATACAGTCCCTTGACAATTTATGGGGCTTGGTACAATTCTGATCTTCGGTATTGAACTTTCACTTGACGAAATTCTATTAACAAGTCGTCCAATCTTTCAGACATGTCTTCAGATATCATATCGTCCATATTTTATTCTTGCATAATGAAGTCGAACTAAATCGTCGTATCTTTCAGACAATTCTTCAAATGAAAAATAATCGCATGATGTTTTTTAATCCTGCCTAGTAAGTAGCACATGATTGGGCCTCAACAAAAACAGAAAATAGCAAAAAGACTAAGCGATGCTTTTGTTTTGCTTTGTTGTTTGACGACACGGCAGATTGTTTAGTGCGGGGGTAATTTGTGTATCTGTAGATCTGACCCTATAGTAAAACTCGAACATACACCCATTCGGTCACGAGTCGAGCACACTAATCACTTAGCCACTGCAATATATGTTAAGAAACCGAATTATATTCTCGCGTGGTGTCCCACCTGTTAAAAGTCAATGTATTACAGAGAAACATAAATAAGAAATACTGCTTTAATATTCAATAGGACATTACCGTTTTTGTTATTAGTTGCCAGAGAAAGCTTAAAAGCTTGTGTAATCTTATCAAGACTGGTTTTCGTCTGAAATGGTCTTTAGTCAATTTTAATGTACATAACATGGATGAAGACACGGACTCTTGTCTGCAATTAATACCGGCAGGTATAATACGTTCATGGGTTACTGAATGCTTTGAAAAGTTAGATCAAAAGAACACCTATTGTGCTTAGAGGTTTGTTACAATTTCAAAGACTATTTTGTCAGTATTAGCAGATGTCATTTAGGGTCCAACTGTTTAATCTTCGAGGATGTGGTGGGAGTGGCATTTTTCTAAATATACTGTTTGTTTTTTTTTGTTTTTTTTTTTAGTCTCAGAATAACGTGTTCAACAAATATGATAACATTAAGTAGTCACTTTTACAGATAAAGTAATTATTCAAGCTTTTTGGGGCAGGAACTTGTGCAAAATTCCAAACCCCAAGCTCCACTACTTCCTCCCCTCACCACCGAAATTTAAATGGTCATTCACATATGGATGACTTGTCCGAGTTACTGATTTCATGTTTAAGATATATTTGTACATCATAAAAGACCAAAATAAAAGTCCATTATAGCTGATGGCGCTACGTTTCATTCGAGAGATTGTAGGTGGAAAAAATAGTTAAATACAAACTTTCAATTTTATTTACTGTATTGTTTTGCTACATCATTCAAAGTATCATTTACGGGTGTTACCCTACTTTCAGTCACAAATATTAATGTGTATGCAGTCAGACATTTTTTCCCCTCTGTAACAAGATAACCGGGTTGGATTTCGGATTTATAACATAACACTTTTGATGGTGATATAAATACAATGTTTATTGATGAAGAAAGAATTATGATTAATACGTGTATAAAGATCCAAATATTGGGCAAATTGACAATCCGCACGAGCCTAATAATCTAACATAAATGTGGATACAAGTAAATGACCTTACACAGTATAGGGACAAAAGGTTAATGATTCACAGTAATTTCACAGGACGAAAAGAATGCGATTATTTTTCATATAGCAAAAATTATGTACTTTACTCGTAGTAAAAATTATGTATTCACTCAAATAGTGAAAAATGAGGTATTTACTCAAATAGTAAAATGATGAAACGACTTGACAGATATCATACAAAATATCTTTACAGTCCCAAAACACTGGGTATAACAAACCCCCAAATTAGCCCACGGCTAAAATATTATACATGTATGGAGTTACACAAAAACATTCCGTCACTAGCATTCTTGGCTACCAGTCAATGTTCAATCAAGCATTCAGCATTACAGGTAGTCACCGACTACCATTCAGTTCCTTGGTCAATCAAGCAATCAGCGCCCACCAATCGGTCAGCAACGCCCGATCACCTGCTACTCAACCAGCAACACACTGTTCAATCAGCTGCACGCCGCCGTTCAACCAGCTCCATCGTCAGCTCCACAGCCGCTATGGCCAGCACCACAGCCGTCATGGTCAACCTTATGGCCAGCTCTGCAGCTGGTACCCCGTCAACCCTGACCACCATAGTCAGCTCCACAGTTGCCACGGTCAACTCTGATCACTATGGTCAGCTCTGATCAGCTGAAAATAAATCTAACAGGGGCATGTACGATAACACGTAATGACGTTATATACGGTAAGCTGTACAAATTACATTATCGGCACAACAGCAATAAACAGGTTCATAAGCGAACCTACCCGTGTCCGATAAGAATCAGATGGTACTAAACTTTTCTTAATAAAATGCAACGTTATTGCTAATATAGATCTCCTGTTAAGTCACATACAAGAATATAAAATATTTGCATTATGCTACGCAAGCCGGAGGTACATAGAAAATATACAAAAATAAACGCGGTAGTACAATAGTTATAACTTATAATATACATAAGAAATTAATATATAACTCATACCTCTACAGCTCAAGTTTTATTGGTGTGGTCCCTCTCAGACTTGTCATCATAGAGGAGACCCCCTAGTTCCAAAATTTAAAGTTTTTTTTTATGTTTTTCTGTTTTATTAATATGTGTGTGCTATTTGTATTAATTTTATAGAATTTCGTTTTTATGAATTTTTGTTTTAGGGTTTATACACCATTTTTCCTATTCTGTTGTAAAATACTCCTCAACCCGGGCTGGTCTTGGAGTTTATTTATTGTAAGTGATCATTGCCGGTGATCAGTATTGTCCATGTGTGCTATATGTGTGTGCTATTATGTATGTATGCTATACTGTGTTAATGTTTGGACTGGCATATAGTCAAATCTTTATAGTTGTTATTTAATTTATTCCAGATTCAGTTTAACTCGAGAAATTCAGTTGGTCACATTTGTCTTAACTTTATTTCTCGGTCTTGTAGAATCTTTATATTTTAGTGTATGCTGGATATTTGGAAAGATAGTTAAGAGAATATAGAATGTAATGGATAGGATGTGTTAGATTTGCATGCAAGTGTTTCTGTTTTCGTAATGTTCTTGTTCAGCTCCCTTTGGCGATTCGGTGCAAGCCGTACTACCACACGTGAGTCCCGTAGCTTTGGCCTCGCACCTTAGAATCCCCTGGGTGGCCTTTTCAATGTTTGTTTGTTTTGTTGGTTGCATAAAGTGTAAAGATCCCACAGATATACTATTGTAAACAAAGACTTAAATTCAAATCAATTATCTAAATCTCTTCTTATCTTCATTATTTTGTTTATATAGTCAATTAATTCTTTATAAATTACTTTATCATTAATTTTATCAGTATATAAAAGTTTATCATTTAAATTTATAATTTTATTTCTTAGTATCTGTCTTTCCTGTTTAGTCTTGGTACAAAATAGTATCATGTGGTTTTTTGAATCTATAAATTTTCCGCATAACCTACATTTAGATATATAAGATGTTAAGTGCCTTTTAAAGGCTAACTCTCCAGTTAACCATTTGTCGAGTAGGTACAGGAACAGCCTACTTTGTATCGCAGCCGATCCTATACCTGCCCATTTTTTCCATATAGTCGTCCAGTCTAGCTGAGGGTGTTTGAATTATATTTCTTGTCCCCTTCAATATGTTGAGATTTATATATTTTATCATAGTAATTTTTAATTTCTTGTAGTGTTTCTTTTTTATTTGTACTGATTATATTATTAACTCTCATAGATTCAATTTTCCTATTTTCCCCGTTTTTTATTTCCATTTTTTTTATATAGACCCTTCCCCTTCTTATATAAATTTTCAAATTTCCCTGCCCTTAGTTTATCCCTTGTGCTTTTTCTTTTTCAATATTGCTCCATTGTCTAAAATTTTCCTCATTTACAGTATTTGAATTATTTTTACTTTGACTTTGAATGTATTTTTTATCCAATCGTTCTGCAATTTTTTTATTCTGCTATTGTATTTTGTAATTCTTTTTATTTCTTGTTTTAGTTGTTCCCATTCTTGTAGTATATTTCCATTGTTGTTAAATTTCTCGAGGTGAGCATGCACAGTTTTCACATATTCGGTGTTCATCAGGTAAGTATTATTCATCTTCCATAATCCTTGTCCCCATTTGCATTTGTTATTTTCATTACTAGTTCTACGGCTTTATGGTCTGCAATTTGATAATCAATTATGGTGCAAGCTTTTGCTTCGTTTATATGGTTTTCAGATATGTAAAATGTATCTAATCTACTTCCTTTATTTCCTCTATTTGTAAATGTATATTCTTTTTTATTTCCATTTAGCGATCTATAAATATGTTCTAAATTATTTGTTTCTTTAAAAATATTTATCCATTTTTTAAACTCTTTATCATTTTTTGTAAGTTTATCACTTTTATCCAAATCTGAAGATCTACAACTTAAGTAGACTGCTCACGGACAAGACGATTCGGTAGTGTAACGATTTCGTCCTACGGTGAGGCATTTATACACAAACAATGTAGCCCTACATGGTCTGTACGCTTGATGAATATGTTTTTCCCATCGAAAGCACTTAGCACGTGCGGCATAGGATGAACCGAACTCACTGTTTCGAAATATTGCACAATATACATAAATCACCCTCGGGTATCGTTGTACACAAAAAACGAAACCCGAGTACATGTAATCAATAAATAACAAATGGATTTATACAATTCCGTGACACCCTCGCACTTCATTTTCTTTGAAATATTCTTTTCCTTTCCGGCAGTTTACAAGAATAAATGATGACAAGCTTCATATTCAGATCTGACACTCTGTTTCATTTTTTTAATACGAAAGTACGCGAAAATGACATTTAGGGAACAAAAGTGAGACCTTATTATGCATCTATACCCAACACTTTCGTAACCCACAGGTCCTTTTATGACCAAGCTTTTTCTCAAAACTCGACTTCTCAAAATACTCCTTTTTCAAACTGATTCAATATAACTACCTAAAATTGATGCTAATGAGGTTAATCTTATTGCGCATCAACACATTCATGGATAAAATCCATTCAGTGTTTTAAAACGGTCGGCGATGACATGCCCAATTTTCAAAATACCGCAGTGTTTACATTTTCAAAAACTTTCTGCCCAAAACATGACATGCACATTATACACCAAGCTCATATACAACCTAAAAAGTTTAAATAAAACCCTGACATCATAATAGTAGAAAAAAAAAAAATTCCAGTAAAATTGATTTCGCTTCTGACTACTAGGAAGATTGTACTGTAGTTACAAAAGTGGTTAGTGTGTAATAAGTTCATACGTTTTTCTCTAGCTCATTTATGGGTAATTTTCTTTAAAATGTGTCGCTAAAGGGTTATTTTAAGAAGTCATGTTTTCGAAAGCAGTCAACCATGGCTTATTCGCCCACACTGCATAAACTGTATACGTTATATAAGTAGTCACTATAGATATGCAACAACGTTTTATTGAAACTATATACCTTATAGAAGTAGTAGTGGTTTAGGAAAATTAGGGTTCTGGACCACTTGGGGGGTGGGGTCACTCCAACGTATAAAATGTGTTTCACTGTTCATAGAGTCAAACGCAGTGGAAAATATGGGTTCTGGACAATTTTTTTTCCGCGGTGATCACTCCAACGTAAAAAAATGTTTTCTACACAGTGAAAAATGGTGGTTCTGGACCACTTTTTCCGTTGTGTCAGAGATAGTTGTTTTTAATGGATGTTGCGTCCGCAGGAAAAAATGGGGATGGTGGTTCTGGGCCGTTTTCTTCCATGATGTATCATGTGATGAACTGTTTAACGCTTGATATTTTTATGTCCAAAGACTAATGTTGAGATACCATTAATGCAGTATTTTTTATCATCAAAGTTACATAATCCATTTTTGTTAAGCAACGTGGCTATATGATGTCGATCTGACTTGAATGTTCTTATGATGTAAAAATGGAGATTTTCATCCACGGCCTCTTTGTAATGGTGAGTATTAACCATGTGATTGACGATGGGTTTTGTGACCCCCTTGGCTTTTTTCTTTATCACGCCTGTGATTGTTGTGAAGCAGTACATTTCTCCATTGTATTACGATGGCTGCAACTATGGGATCACCATGGGTTTCGTTCTTGAACTTTCCAATGATCTTTTTAATATCTGCTCGCTAAAACGGAGTATCTCGTGGATAATCATTGAGGTCCAAGTGTTCTCGATGATCGTAAACCTCGTCTGCCTGAACCTCATATACGGGTGAATCAGTATAAGTCATGAGAAGGCTAGCGCAATCTTCGTACGTCTGCTTGATAAATCCATAATAAAAATCGAGTATAAACATTTTAGAAAGATCGAGTATGGCTGTTCTAACGTAAACGGGTTCATCTAACTTATGATTGTTTTTTCTGGACTCGATAGCGACTAATTCCTCGTCAAAGATTTTCATGTACATGAAGGCATCCGATCAGACCAGTTTTTCTCACCCATGCGACAGAAGAATCTAGCTGTTTTGCTAACCTTACTTTTCTTATCTGTCTGGTTGTCTCAGACAGGTCGTCTCAGTCAAGGTGTCCCCGCATTTGGAACTACTTTTAAAAAAAGAAACCTTTGTTGTCTTCTGCTATGCCTGACGTAGTTGTTCTAAACTAAAACAACAACAACAACAACAACAACAAATTAATAACCAAAAAACATAGTAACTTCAGGTCAATCCATTTTTGAGAATGCACCATACAAAACATTTCGAGACAGACAGACACACACACGCACACGATGTCGAGCTTTTTGGTAATATGCTAGCTCGTTGCACACAGCATAGTCAGTTTTATCCTATATGCAGGCCTAGCTCGGTACATTTTCAGGTCAGCGTCATTAAATGTAGCTAAAGCTACCTAACTAGTTTTAAATACTTCGTGTGAAACAAATTATATACTGTTAGCTACATTTAATGACGCTGACCTAAAAATTGACTGTGCTACTGATAGGATAAAATTCTCAATGCTGTATGAAATGAACTATGACAGAAAACATAGATCTATGCATATAGACTATAGACCTATACACTTCATAGCCTCCCAGCTCTTTTATCAACTACAGAAAACTTAGTAACACCCAGAAATTTGTTATGTCAAACATGCTTTATTCTATTTTTGTTAAGTATCTCCATTGTGCCCCAGTTGAATCAAAATTATACCTACAATATTTGATGACAAATAATGCCCTTACCAGCCAGAAGGAATCATTTATCTGTCAACACATTAATCCATAAGCAAATTTCACTGTAGCACATGCCATATTTCCAAGACAGAAAAATAAATTTTCGAAGAATCCGTGAACTTGAAAGTTTAGCATATGGTTATCCGCTGGGGTCCGTATTTGGAGGGTCTTTTATACACAGGGGTAATTTTACAATCAATATTAATTTCAACACAACTATGTCACAAACAGTTTCACCTCCTCCAAAGAAAAGGAGAGTTATATACGATAGTGACACGGATCTCTAATTACCCGTGAATAACACAAGCACGGACACTCATGCTACAAGTAACTTTAATAGCCTATACACTACAACAGAGCTTTTAGCCCAGGATCGTTTCATTATGTACAATATAACTTTCTAAATTGGAACTGATGAAAATGAAATATTTTCTTGTAATTCATATTAACTATTTATTGTTAATTTCATATAACATCCATATATTAAATGTGATAATACCTCAAAACTATGCAACGTTTTATGTTATTTCTTTTGGCTCACGCATAAAAACTGTGTACTTCGGATGACACCATCACAGCACAGTCCTCATTAACATATCTCTATTAATGTACCACATGTAAACATTTGCGCGTGAACTATATTGCACAAGTGAGGAGTTCTTTTTTACTTCAAAGGATAATATTGGGTGAGAAAAATAATCTACCTTGGAATTTGAACCCGGACAAGGAAATCCCAGTCGCGGGGTTACATTACATGTCTCCCCACGAGGTTAGCCTCATGGAGAGACAAATAATGTAACCCCTTGACTGGGATTTCCTTGTCTCGGTCGAAACCCCAACATAGACTCTATATATCACATTGTTGTACGCCGTTAACAATTTCAATGTTTCTGCGTTTTCTGGTGTTTTCAATGGTCATTCCGAAGAAGCTGCTATTCGTGAGTTTGAAGATATCCTTGTCGAAGTTCGTGTTAGCTTTGGATTGTTGTGAGGTATTGAAGTCAATGTAACTCTTCGTCCACGGAACCTGATTAAACTTAAGTGTACGATGAACTTTATCAAGCACTGGTCTATGTCTCAGCGCCTGATCTAGTAAACGGTAGTGTATGATGTGCTTGGTCTTGTTGACGAGACTGGGTCTAAGTTATTTCACCTTAGTATCTCCAAGGCCAAACTTGTCTTTTTGTGTTCTCTCTTCCTGCGAGAACATCTCATTGGAGACCAATAGTTGTTTAGCACAGGTGGGATAATCGGTGTTGAGAGCATGTAAGTGTTGCGGGTAAGTCAAGACGACCTCAACAGAATAGCCAACATAGTCGACTAGCCGTCGGATAGTTCCTGCATAAACTGTTAACCCGATATCCAATGAAATCCACCTGTGGGAAGAGATTGTGGCATAGTCCATTCATCGAGATTGTTTGCGTCGAGATAACGGATATACGTGAAAGGTTTATTGGGATCGTAGTTGTGCATGTATTTGTTATTGGCAATGGCATGTTTTTGGTGACGACGGAGATACCCCCTCCCACCATCTGCTCTGTAAACGTAAATATGTCTGCGTCGGTGAAAAGCTTGAGTTGCATCTCACTTGTTTTAAGCAGAGCGTCCCATTCTAAACCTGGTGATGAAAAGTACCATAGAGGATCAAGTTGATGATGTCGTTGGCAGTTATCTCTGAATTTTGAAACACGTCCGCGAGTAACAGCACGTCCGTTTTCAGATACACGTCGTGGTAGTCGCCGAGAGTCTGACGGACAAAGGTTTTCCAGACCACTAGAGCTCTATTGCATTCGTTGTCGGTGATGTGTTCTAGGTATAGTGAGGAGTAAAATGCATCTTTGTTTGGAAGACAATTGTCCTCAAACCGTCAGCAGCTATCGATGTACTCGTAAGGGTAAATTCCTTTTGTTTGAGTAGAGTGTTTTTCTGGATCAGTTTTGTCGAGATGAACAAAGACCGAACAGTTTTTAGCGAGTTCGTCTAGCGATGAGGACATAAACTGAAACGAACCAATGAATCGAAAGAGTCCGAACGAGAACGACATGTACTTTTCAAAGTTATTGGGGATGCATGTGATTTTCTTTACCGCCGATTTTAGAAGTTCTTTGACCCTTGGATGGTTTAACGCAGCATTGATAAAGTGTCCATCATACCCTCGTAAATTATGAATAATAACTGGAATAAACTGGAGATCTTTGAAATGGGGGTTGCTTGGAAGTGAGCAGCACCGCGATAACGTCCTGTGATGTGGCCGTGGTCTGACTTTTTTGTCATGCGGTTTGAAATGCTCTTCACAGATAAGACAGCGATCTGCCGACATGTGTTGACGATGTTGTTCTGGCAAGACTGGAATCAGCGGTGCTGGATTTTTTTTCCGGATGTCTGTGATACGTGTATACTCGGACACACGCTGCTCAAAGAGAACCAGACCACACAATCTGCACCCCGATGTTGACGATAGGGGGATGACAATCTTTCGCCTGCACAACAGCATGTTTTATAGCCGATTGCGCTTGGGACGTGTTTTTTGCCCCACTTTGGTAAATGATTGGCAGGGATCAGGATGAGGCCTCTGCAATTTTTCCACCAGGGCTTCCGAGTCGAAGATGATAACGTCTGTGCGTATTTTTGGTGGTTGTTTTTGGAAATGTAAATTATTTTCCCCTCATCTGGCATCTGAACGGCTTGTTTCTTGATAACACCCCAGTGCTTGATGTTTATCCCGCTTCTTTTTGTTTTACTTTTTTGCAAGCATCTATAGCAAAATAGGCATTGTCGACTTGCATAGTGTATTGCTATCGGCACAGTCGACAAAAATCTTTGATCCAGCTGAAATGTGCTTGATAGTAAAGTTAGTTGATACTGCTTTGTGAAGCTGTTTTGGAGATCGGCAAGGGATAGATGGTGTATTTGATTTCCTCGAGACCAAAGACATTGATGGAGAGACAATTGAGTGGTTCTAATGTGCGAACGTCTTTAATTCTAGCCGGAAACTGGATATGTCCTGTGTGGATGGTGTTGAAATAGGATTTATAGTGCGATACGCGATCGACATGATCGTCAGCAGGATGATGCGCAGAAAGCACCGCCCAGACCAGGCATAAGTCATCCTTGTTTTTAACGTTCACAGAGGCTTTAGTCACTAAAACCTTTTGAGAAGTTTGACATAGTGACTTGCTTGTGTCTGACTGTATTTGGAGACTCCAATTCGATCGAGTTGACTCCGGCAAAGACCCATGCGGATCCTCTCTGCTAATAATATTCTGTGCTACTTTGGATGTACGACCAGATGATGTCAAGAATCTCACTGAATTTACGGCCATGAGAAATGATGACGGATTAGGATCTGATCCAGTTATCCTTACTTCTTTCTTTTCGCCTAAAATGAATGTCAAGAGCAAGACCCAGTTTGACAGCTGTATGTGTCTGAAACTCATGAATACAAATGGCTTGATCAGTTGTTACAGGCGTTATGTGTCTAATTCTTTGAGCAATCACTTTGGCATGATCATACACAAACACTTTGTCAGCCCCTTTAAACGCCTTTTCAGTTTTGTCGTAGTGTGAGTGTTCCACGATGCAGGTTTATCTTGGGTAGCTTCTTAATTTCACCTCGCCGCCGCCTGCTGACTACCTCGTCCTGAAGCTTAGAAATTCTGCTTTCGATCTTGGATACTCTCTGGTTTTACCGTACTTGGTTAGAATAGCTCCGTAGGGTGATAATATCTCGTCCTAAAAAGCTTTTAAATTCACGGACGAGTTAACGTCGAACCTCACTGCGTGGGTATCCCTTCAGAAGATCTCGTACTTCTCCAACAAGCTCATGCAACACGGCAGTATATCTTGGATGACGTGCTCGTCGCTGCGTGATGCTGAAGTAGTTCTCTTTTAATTTGCTAATAAGTTCATTCCGCAGAATGAAATCTGGGTTCACACTTTCCATCGTTATATCAATGGTTCAGATAAGTTTACTTATCTTATATATATTTAATTTACAACATATCTCTAATTGCTTGTTAATTTTCGTATTTAATTGCTTGTTATTTTCGAATCAGAGATATAAGTTTTATCTTAATACTAATAGGATAAGGGAAAAATGTCATCCCAATGACATGGTTGTTTCAGAGTACCACGGAGAGATGCAACACAACCTGCAGAGGTATGTACTGTACTCAGCATAACGGGAAGATCGAGTGAGGGAGTTTATGACCTCAGCCATGTCTGGGATGTGGAGTGGGTGTCCATGGACGCTTAAAGATATGTCAGAAGGGGGGTAGCAAAAATATCACAGCGATCCAAACTTATTACGATAAAGTAAGAAAAAACCACAATATCAATATTAAGAAAACCAATTATGGATAGCTACATAGCAAGGATTAAAGAGGCCGCAGCATAAAACAGTTTTCCTACACTACAATGTGACTAGAAACGATGCTCCAGTTACAATGTGGCCGAGAATGCTTTTGTCTGAAGAGAGGAAAAAGCAAAACAAACTACAACTACAACACAATGACGTTTTCAGCCCTCACATGGATACACCGTGTATGAGATTGAGTTCTTCTCGAGTCGTGCAGGAGATGCTATGTTGTAAGCAGTACGAGATCTATTCATATGCCAACCACTTTGGTGAGTGTAAGTGTTACAATAAAAAGTTAGTATGCAGATGATACAGGTTCATGATGGCCTCATTAAGAACTTTACGATTTTCAACGTTGACTAAATTAAGATATCGTGTGTGATCATCTCGTTGCGGTAGCCATCGTTGTGTACAGTATTACTGTGATCGACCTTGTCGACTGCGGCCATGTCTGTCTCTGGCCACGTTTTGGCTATATTAAGACTGTGATAATTTTAAGTGTCTCTTAAAGTATTCTGTTCCTATGGATCTCACACAATGTTTCCGAATAAGGTCCTCGTTGTAGATGACTCTGATGATGTCATGTTCTGATAACTGTCTTATTAAGGTGACAGGAGCATTGTATCTCACCACGGTGGCGATGGCTTCATCAAGCACATCTGGATTATGCAAGATCACTTCGGTGATGATGACCTTCTCGTCATCTTAGCTGTCCGTACTGTTATTGTCTGCACTATGGGTCGAAGACATTTTTATATATTAGACAATGACTATTAAAATAAACATCATGAAGGAGGAGGAGGAATGGCATCAGAAACTGAATAATTATTATTGCACGTTATCACAAGCAAAAGTCCTTGGAGTGGAATAAGCTCATGAAGACAGCGTTGGGCGGATCCGAGCTCGCAGCAGTCATACGATCTGGTTTTCCTAAGATGTTACCATATTTGTGGGGATCACTGTTTGAGCCTGCTACGACGTAAAATTGTTGGAAGTGATATCTGCATCAATGACACCATGCCAGGATTTCGTTATTCTCCAGATGGTTATATGGTGACGGATTATCAAATTGTGCTGCTCTAGCTGAAATGTCCCTTTGTGAGACACATAAGAGTGATGCCCGAGTATTATCGTCCGCAGGTGTTACCAGGAATAACGGTTTCTCCGATAGCTTCTTACGGACTGCTGAACGATGCTGTGTTTCGAAAGTGCTCAAGTTACCATTTAGATTTTACTCTACGTTTTGATCAAAAATTTCACTTCCGCGATTTTGATCCTGCTCTAGCGATGGGGTTGATACTATTTATGGTGACGTCGATGTCAGAGTCGATTATGGAGAAGCGGACGAA
The DNA here is from genome assembly GCA_016617855.1 of Megalonaias nervosa. Classification (NCBI taxonomy): domain Eukaryota; kingdom Metazoa; phylum Mollusca; class Bivalvia; order Unionida; family Unionidae; genus Megalonaias; species Megalonaias nervosa. The sequence goes on from JAECUM010033639.1 coordinate 32,369, forward strand.
AAGTCCATGTTAGATTTACCTCAGCAGGATCTACAAACAGATGTTCTTTTCAATGCTGATACTATTCGCGCGATCGCTTCAGAAAAAATGCACTGTGGCGTATATGCCGTTTAAGCTGATTGCGTTTCAGCAACATCCTATACATCCTCAGGAAAATTATCCCGATGTCATCAATGAAGCCGTATCGCGTGTTCGAACACGAACATGTTTGAGCGCGCGAGACACCTTGGTGATCTGGTGGGTCACTGTGTTCAAACATCTTAATGTTCAAATGCTCGTTTCTCTTTTGTCTGTAGTTAAAAACTTTTTATCGTACGCCTTTTCAAATCGGCTTAGCGTCGTCGGTACCATATCCATGGGAAAATCGTCTGTGGTTTTCAGCTTGTGAATCAAGATAGCTATATCAAATTGGGCTCTTCTCAGATAGACCGGATTTTACTGAGTACTCGCTGATACGCCAACATGGCCTGCTTAGCATTATTATTCTTTTTTGGCCTCCAGCGCGCTCTCCATGCGTTTGACCATCGTTTGCAAAGCTAGCCCAGCTCCGGATAAAATCAACATGAACAGATTGGCTGTGACTCCCGCAGACGCACTTCCAAACGCAGTGACAAGAGGCATATAAGTAGCAATGCAGCAATTTTTTTAAATAAACGTCGATAATGCAAATACGCTCGTTTGTAGATGTAGACTTTTCGATGATAATAGCGGTAATACGATTTAAGTTCACTTCTGTCTTCTTCAAGCAAATGTTCGTCAATGTGATTGAAATTGATCACATCCTGGCAGTGATACTGCCCGTGGCCGCGGCCTGTCGTCTTTTGTTTCTGCATTGACTAAAACAGGGGTCTTTAACACGCGCCCCGCAGGCCGCATGCCGCATCCTGTGGCCCGCAAGATGATTGGCGTCACAAGGTGTCATGAGAGGTAACAATTGTTGTGCGGCCCTTGGACCATCGAAAATGCCTTCATACGGCCCTCAGGGTGGTTTGAGTTTGAGACCCCTGGATTAAACTTTGCAATAGAAGCTCCAGCTGAGGAAGATGTGTTTTTATGTCATGTGTTTACTTATGCTTTCTGCGTTCACCTTGAGGCACTGCAGGGATTCTCCGACTACCCACAGTGGGTATCTATTTAAAACTTGGATGATTCTCGTCGTCTGACTGAGCTTGACAAGATCAGCTACTATATCAGGAGTCGCCTGCAAGTCCATACAGTCCTAATTTCGGTGCGATTTCACGTGTAATAATCTAAAATCGTCTGCGGAATAAGATATTTTTCGATATTTATAAAGGTAGTAAAAAGCCAGAGTGATTTATTCCACAAGAGGTTTGTTTTTTCGAAGGTTTTCACTGCTGGAAATAAATGTATAGTCTGTAGTGCCCCAGCTTGTCCAGTGTCTCGATATTTTTCTCGATAATTTATTTTTCTAGCAGATCCGGAGTAACCTTGGGAGGGTTATCAAAATATCCCTCATGAGGATAACGAAATGTGTTAGAGGCAGCACTTAGTGTTTTCACAATATTATATTATTCGATGGAGAATTTTCCAGCTAAGTGTACGTTGCTGCGGCTTTGTCCGCGTTCACCTTTCCATACAGGCTATAAAGAAGCACGTTCATCAGCGTGTCCACGGCTTTGTGTGGATCACAAATAGGAAATTTTTCGTCTTGAGCATTATCAAGCGCGTCTTCTAACGCCATGACTTCAATGATTGCGTCCACGGCGTCGTACTCCAGCCCGGCATGATGAAAAAATGTCCTTTGGTCAATAGCATCGTGTAGTTTTCTTTTTCCGCGAAATTTTCTTTTCGTGTTACCTACTTTATACATACAGTCGTGATCTTTTTTGTGCGCGTTATCGTCTTCCTTACAACTTTTGATTTGACCTGCTTTCACAATGGCGTCCACGATGCTCGGAAGCGGTTCCAGGACAGTCGTGTGAATGAGACCATTGCTGGCTTTATCCAGACGCGCTGATTCTCTATCGATGCAAAATTTTGAACACAACAAAATACTTACCGATTGCCTCTCTGAGCTGCTGATGGCGCATGCTTCCCACAGAAAGATGAGGAAATTTCACTTCATCCTGTTTCCATCGCTCGTAAGCATTTTGTATAGACGACTTAGAGTTCTCACGCTGTTGATATCTCCAACAATTCATGTAGTCTGCTTGAGTAATTGCTTGGAGTTTTCAGGTTGCATCCTGATGGTAAGCATCCTCAAATAGCAACTGGTAAAACTTTGAACGAATTCAGCCATGGCTATACATGAGGTTTAAGGTTATTTCACAACGTCGAGATCGTAGATGACTTAAATGAGATCGTCGAGAGAATAAATCTGCAAATAACTGAGACCTGGAATTAGGAGGTTTTGCGGTGAGCGCTGTAATTTAAACGTGGAGTACTTGGTATACGTGCTCGACGCGGCAATGTAAAAATCGAGCGTTGCTGCCCCGTTAGCTGCCGTTCTATTGTAAAGCAGGCCCGCTGTCGTATCTGTCTTAATGGCGTATAATACCCAGGTAAGAATACGCTCTGATACAGAAGTGCGTCCGCGCACTGAAAGTTTCATAGGTCGCTTGTGATCTAGCCAGTCACAGATAAATCTCCAGTGGCATTGGCATTTCCGGATACTGTTCCACCTGTTTTATCGTATTTTTCAACAAGTGCCACTTCGAGATCAGCCGCTGTCACGGGTTGAGAAGATTCATTAGCAGCTGAGGGAAGACCGTATAAACTCTTTCCACCGATGTTCAAATTTCCCGTCATGGTTCCAACGGACAGAGATAAATTATTCTGAGCCACTTGAAATACGAGTGACCACCGTGCGGCATTGGCGTCTGGGGGTAGATAACTTATATCTTCCAAATTCGTAATGCTGTGACCGCTCGCATTCAGATTTTCCTGCACGGAGTCGCCGTTGCGATTGACTTTATTCTCCAGCTCCTCCTGCACGGCAGCAATACTGTCCGCATGGGAGCTTGAGCCGGATCCGATCACCGTTCCAAAGGAAGTGTAGGACATAATATAAAAATGAATATCATTAATTTCGATACCAAGACGATGATGAAGAAACATCAGCATCATTTTATGCTGCTGGATTGTCATTAAATGATCGTGGGTCTTACAGGCCGTGGTAAAACGAATCTGCTGCTGCACATGCTGCTGAGTAACATGCTCAGTTACGACCGCGTTATCATTTAGACGCTGAATCCTCACTAGGACAAATACATAACGCTTTCTGAGTTTAGTGAGTCTCTGGGGAAAAAAATTCGGATGTTAGCACGGACGAGAATCAGCCTGTGGAGGAACTAGATTCGGACACGCACAAGATTATCATGTTTGACGATATTAAAATCGATCGCGACAACATGACTAAAATTTGTGAGTATTTTTCATTGTCCCGAAACAAGCACTGTAACAGTATTTACTTAACGCAGTCTTATTACTACTTGCCTAAATGCATCAAGTGAAACACAGGTTGTTTTGCGTTGTTTTCAGGATTAGATAACAGATGTGGACGCGATTAGGCGCGACCACTGTAGCGGGATCTCCGCCAAAGAATTCAAGGCTGATCACCACTAATGGACATATTGCTGCCAATATCAAATCGAACCTAATTATTCTACGCTTCGTACCAGAATCACATTATCGAGTGAATATCGTGTTAGATTTAATAGTCCCAAATCGATCAGATCCATACTTGGTTTTAGCACTGGTACTGTGTTATCAGGAAACGGGGTGTACGAGGGAGATGTACCTGTCAATATCACCGACGTGAACAGTTTACTCATTAACTGCTCGATCTCACAAGGGTCACTCTCTTCTTTCGGTTCAGCTTCCAGCGTCATTTATATCACAGCGATTAATGTACCACCTGGATCTCTCATGCAAATCCGACCTAATCATTTTATTTATTATCTCATCGTGAACACGTATGCGAGTTAAGAAATAACCATATGGCTATAAGACCAGTCTGGAAACAGCGTGAACAACAATAAAAGAACCACGTGTTATCTACACTTGAGTGGAAAATCAGCATAGAGACGGAAGACGTAACTGTCTCTAATCCTTATAACGGCGAAAGGCGTAAACATGGGCCACAAGGTGAACGGAGACGTGGACAACAGAGTTGTCAGAGACGCAGGGCACCTTAGCGGAAGACGTGACCAAAGTCGGTCATCGACTTAAAAAACAGTAACTGTTAAAAGTATAAAACATGAAGCCATCACGCACTGTATGATGTAAAATCGTGTGTGGGTTTTTATCCACGTTGTTTTCATCCATTCTAGCCGCATTGCCTTGTCTGGTCTTGCCTCTAAAGCTGCACCTATTGCTCTCAAAGCGGCAGAAGCTGAAGCCACCGGAGCAGCCTCATCCACAGGAATAGAAGTGGGACAAAAAATTGCCAGTAAAATTATGTCATCCAGTTCTCCGGTGACTGTGCCAATGGTGACTGCAAATGTGTCACCAGAGGCAGAACAGGCTGATAAGAAAACGGCTGCATTTCTCACAGCGAGGTAGAAAAAGATTTTATAGGATGTTGAAAACAAGGTTAACGCACTGACTACAGCTGACAGCTCGGTAGCTCCTGCTATTGGTAACATCATGTCAGGTTATGGATTAAAACGACTGTGGTGAGATGGAAGCGGTGGATAACTTTGTTTTGGGAAGCATCGTTTTTGAGAACTCGGTTGTTAACAGCTATAGGACTGTGTAGTCAATTGTTATAGCATTACCATTAGGATACAAAAACCATGTATTCGAGATTTATGCCCGATTATATGAGGCTGAACGATGATACACCCATCGACGAATCCACGACGGAGTACGAGTATGTGGAATATCAGGATACCAATATCACTAATCTCATTGCGAACAAGTACAGAAAAATAGACGCACGTGACGAAGATATGTATTTACTTCCACATAAAGCCTTCATGGAGGTCCGACAAAAAATCCAGACCAATGCAGTTTCTCCAGCAGATTATGTTGGTAGCGCTCAAATCACAATGCAGAACAATGGATGGTTGTTATTTAAATCAACAAAATACCAGCTGAACATTGAGACGGTGGAAGAGATCAATGGCCATTTACCACAAGCTAGCACGATCCTGAATTTAATGATGCTCAGCGATGATTACATGCGATCGTGTGGTGGTTTAAAGATACCAAAACCGAAGCTGCCACAAGTATTAAACTTGCTACTAATGCAGAAATGCTCCCAGCAGAGGCTGTGGCTAACGAGGCTGCTCTCAATGGAGGTAATTTTTTGAACCAATTTTGCTTTTCCTAAAAATGCTAATTACAATCTTGGATTTGCATTTTCCACGTCGCAGAGTCATTGCTGTGAGGGTAGACGATACATGGTCAGCCGATCTCATCGACATGAGAGATTACAGAATCTACAATGATAATTTTAAGCATCTGCTGACAGTCATCGATGTCTTTAGCAAATACGCCTGACTGGTTCCTCTGAGATACAAGAAAAGGAAACTCTATTGTTGAGGCGTTGGACTGCATTGTGGATATACGCAAATCCAAAAACCAAAAAATTATTGTCGATCACGGCAGCGAATTTTACAACAAAGAAGTGTCAAACTGGCTTAAAAATAATAGCATGACATGTACAGTACACGAAATCAGGTCAAAGCCTCTGTCGTGGAGCGGTTTAACAGGACCCTAAAAAATCGAATGTGGAAAAGATTCACCTGCGATAACACCCACAGTTACTTAGATTGTTTTACCAGAGATTCCTTGAAAAGTATAATCAAGCATGGCATTGAAGCATTAAAATGTATCCAGCAGACGCCTGACAGGGTCACCATAAACAGGCAATCCAAGACACCTTATTTTTAGACATAAATTTTAAGGTAGATGACCGCGTCAGAAACAGCAGAAAAAAACACGTTCGATAAAGGATGTACACCCAACATGACTGAGGAAGTCTTTGTAGTATATACAGTCCAACAAAAAAAAAATCCCAGTCACCTACACGCTTAAAGATGCTTCAGGATAACTCATTGAATGTTATTTTCACGAGCAGGAATTAAAGAAGACCGATCAAGACGTGTTCAGGATAGAAAAAAGTCCTCTCAGCCAAAGGTTAAAAGTTTCTCGTCAAATGTTTTGGTTATCCTGACACATTTAATTCGTGGATTCTGACGGCGGCGTTGACATCACTTGGGAACTCAGCGCATAAGGTATTAATGCCTCGGAAATAATTGTATCGTACGCTTCTGACACCTTTTTACCAGAAACTTGCTTACACTTGGCTGCATGCTCTGGAACCCCCATCACCTCAAAAAGACGCTTAAACACATAATCAAATTTGATAATTTCTGACGACCTGGAAGCGACACTCACGTCACCAAGTTAAACAGCTGAGAAACCTGATCTCGCTTGGATGCCGATAAATTAAATTGCTGTAACTTATTCTGGATATGGTACTACTGCTTATAACTCTGCGCTGGTCTCTGGTGACTGTGACACCGTCTCCTCCATTGATCATCCTCATACTCATCTATGTTCACTTCAGAAATATCTTTGGGATAACTCAAATCATGATTCAGAAAAGCCACAACCTAATCAAAACGTTTCAATGTATCCTCAAAGTCATCCTTAGGAGTCAACTTTTTTGACTCTATGACGCGGTGTGTCCGACCATAATTCTCTCGATAACCGCAGGTAAGATGATGTATCTTGAGCATCCATCCTTTTATAATGTACTATAGCCTCTAATACATTCCCTCACACTGAGTTAGAACTCTCTCTTGTTTTGGCCCAGAACAACCCAGTTTTTGCAGCGTATGGAACACCTTTCTCTGACCACCACGTAACAATGTGGTCCAGAACCCCCATTTTGCACTGCGTACAAAGCACACTTTGCTACGTTGGAGTGACAACCACGGAAAACAGTGGTCCAGAACCCCATTTCCACTTTTTTCACTGCGTTTCACCACACGAACAGGAAAACACATTTTAAACGTTGGAGTGACCCCCCCTCCCTTGAAAAAGTGGTTCAGAACCCTCATTTTTCTATGCTACTAGTAGTCACTATAGATATGCAATAATGTTTTATTGAGACTGTGTACGTTATATAAACAGTCACCAAGGATACGCAATAACGTTTTATTTAAACTGTATACGTTATATAAGTAGTCACAATAGATACGCAATAACGTTTTACTTTTATCCATCTTGATCATAGGCGGTGTTTTGGAAAGTTTTTGTTTCTTTAAAATAGATCTGCTGTGAGATGATAAACATGCATCAACATTTTGTTTCCATAGGATCAAACAGAATTGTTCTGAATTATTGTATGCAAAATCTGTTGTTGTAAAGATGCTCTCAAAGGTTTTGCCTATATTTCCTGTGCCTTTCTTTTATATAATTCTCTAGGCAATCTGTTTTAAATCAAGGAGGTGGATATGTGAGAAAGCTTGCCAGTAGCTTCTCGTGGGTCGGTGGTTCTTTCCGGGGATTTCGCGGTTTCTTCCTCCTCCATTAATACTGGCCGCCATGTATAGCCTATCGTGTGCTGAAAAATGGCGTTCAGCCCCACAACAACAACAACATAAATCAAGGAGTGTTTCTAAAAAAAGAAATTAGGATGAAGATTATCTTCTCGCATAACAGTCTACAGAGACGAGTTTATTGACACGTTGTAGGTTACATAAGTTTATGGGCAGGTTGTAAATTATATAAGTTTATGGCCACGTTGTAGATTACATAAGCTTATTGGCAAGTTATAGATTACATAAATATCTGAGCACGTTGTAGATTACATAAGTTTATTGACAATTTGTAGATTACATAAGTTCGTTGGCACGCTGTAGGTTACATCAGTTTATGGGCACGTTGTTGATTACATGAGTTTATTGGCACGTTGTAAATTACGTAAGTTTATTTGCACGTTACATAAGTTTATTGGCAAGCTGTAGGTTACGTAAGTTTGTTGTCACGTTGTGGCTTACATAAGCGCTTCACTGATTCATAATTAAGGATATTAAATATGCTGGAAATATGAAACGATGCGTGTCTGTCATAGCATGTACGTCTATTTATTTTCATTATCATCATTATTTCCAGCTGTTTGATTCATACTCAGAAGACATGTGGAAACAGCGTACTTTGGTGTTGGTTTATGTTTTTAACGTCCCCCTCTGCATGCATATCTGGCGTCATGATTTGATCGTGTCGGTCCAAACGTACGTACTTAAATATGTATGTCCGTCCAGTGAAGCCCATGGGATTACACAAAATCAACGAGAAATAGGCAATTAAATTTGCAAAGCAAGTTTTGCTTGCATTGTAAGATGACCTGATTCAATTCTTCTATCATGAAAGCCTTATTCTCACATCTTAATTATGAACGATTGGCGTCTACACACGTTTCGTGTTCGTGTTGTTAGAATGATTACGCACAAGTCATGTGTCCTAGTCAAATAAAACTTAGGATGCATCTTTGTGTGTAACTGTTAGGTTTTTGTTTTAGTTTGTTTTAAAGGCACTTCAAACACACAGGACGCAACTGAATCAGCCTGACCTGGGCTTGTTCATATGCAGATGTCCTGGTTATTTTGCCAATTTGAAATCACTTTTCACCCACTTTGTCAGGATTTTAGGCCGTTTGGAATTAAACGTTTTGTCTGTTGTGGAAACAAATATGGTTTGCAAACACAAAAATCTAGTAATATATAACACATGATATTCATAAAATATTTCTTGAAACACAAAACCAACCGTCGCGAAGGTTTCCAGATAAATAATTTCCTAATTTTCCCCTACGCTTTATGGGCGAACACTGTCAAACTCTCCGTCATCCGTTCGTTAATACATCTACTCCGTTATCTGTTAGTTAATACATCTACTCCGTCATCCGTTCGTTAATATCTCTACTCCATTATCTGTTCGTTAATACATCTACTCCGTTATTTGTTCGTTAATACATATACACCGTCATCCGTTCGTTAATACATCTACTCCGTCATCCGTTTGTTAATACATCTACTCCGTCATCCGTTCGTTAATACATATTCTCTATCTGTTCGTTAATACATCTACTCCGTCATCCGTTCACTAACACATCTACTCTGTTATCTGTTCGTTAATACATCTACTCCGTCATCCGTTCGCTAATACATCTACTCCGTTATCTGTTCGGTAATACATCTACTCCGTCATCCGTTTGCTAATACATCTACTCCGTCATCCGTTCGTTAAAACATCTACTGTTATTTGTTCGTTAATACATCTACTCCGTCATCCGTTCGCTAATACATCTACTCCGTTATCTGTTCGTTAATACATCTATTCTGTTATCTGTTCGTTAATGCATCTACTTCGTTATCTGTTCCTTAATACATCTACTCCATCATCCGTTCGTTAATACATCTATTCCGTCATCCGTTCGTTAATACATCTACTCCGTCATCCGTTCGCTAATACATCTACTCCCTTCTCTTTTCGGTAATACATCTACTCCGTCATCCGTTCGCTAATACATCTACTCCGTTATCTGTTCGTTAATACATCTTCTGTTATCTGTTCGTTAATACATCTACTCCGTTATCTGTTCGTTAATACATCTACTTCGTTATCTGTTCGTTAATACATCTATTCCGTTATCCGTTCGTTAATACATCTACTCCATTGTCCGTTTATTAATACATCTACTCAGTCATCCGTTCGTTAATACATCTACTCTGTTATCCGTTTGTTAATATATCTGCTCCATCATCCGTTCAATACTACGTCTACTCCGTCAACCGTTCGTTAATACATCTACTCCGTCATCCGTTCGTTAATACATCTGCTCCATCATCCGTTTGTTAATACATCTACTCCACCATCCGTTCGTTAATACATCTACTCCATCATCCGTTTGTTAATACATCCACTCCGTCATCCGTTCCTTAATACATCTACTCCGTCATCGGTTCGTTAATACATCTTATTAAACAACTTGGTCAACCATCAGCAAGAGGGCAATCGTTCATCGATCTCACTTTGGAGGTTCCTGGAAAGGGCAGTTATAGTTGACAAATGTCAGATACACAAATATTGCAATGACGGTGTAATCTAAAAAATAGTTTTTCGATAAAACATTATATATGCATGAATAGCAGAAAGGCGCTTCACGCGCAAATGATTTGGCATTATGAACCCGATAGTTTAGGGGTATATTATTGGATTGGGAAAGGGGCATGGGGGAGGTTGGAATGGGCAATGAAAGTGGATCTTTGCAGTGGGAAGTAGTTGTAGTTGATCTAGCTTAATATCGTAGTTCGAATGTACTTTTATATCTCTGTCAATTTCTACCATGACAGAAACTCGTTTTGGAATATTGTAATAAAACAAAACAGTGGGAACAAGGGTCCTTTTGTCAACTGAGAACTAGATTGATGTAAGCATGAATTACTCTAATACTTCTGTAGCTACATAAATTATTCTAATGCTAGTAACACCTATGGACATACTCAAAATCGTTTTTTTTTCATATTTGAAAGTTACTTTAAGCTCATCTTCTGGCATCATTCCGGTTTGCATATGGACTTGTGGCGCATAACTGATATGGGTGATTAAACGCGGCATCTGCCTGTCTGAACAAGCGGTATACTGGTAATGTCCTGGGCTTTAACTATTCACCCAGTGTGTTTATTACTTTCCCGAAATTTATTTTGGTATCGGTCAAGAGTAGGTTACTATGCCTAGGGGAAAAGGAATGTCTAGTGTAAAGATAAATGGAACATGTTTATTATAAAATATCTAGATATGTTTATATATTTTCTGGATATAGTGTTTATAGAAAATGTTCGCCATCTTCATTGTATGAGATTCAATACTCCTGAACTGTTAACTTATATTATCATGATGGACTGAAGACTTGTATTTGCTTTATGTATAAAACTATAGTTTGGCACATACGTAGTGATATGGGACGTCATCTGTAATATTAAAACAGGTGGTTGGTTTGTCTTGTGTTTGTCTATATACTTTTAATGTAATATATAATGCTATCTACTATGGTGCAAAATATTTAGTTTCCTATTGAATGCTCATGGCAACCTGTCGAGTTTCTTAGAATACTTGGAAACTCATTGTGGGCAGAACCGTTGAAAAACGCAGTGTTATGCGAAAATATTTGATATAGATTTAACACAATCTTGTCACGCAGTAGCATGCATGGTCATGTTTTAGAAAATGAACGTGGCAGTAATCAAGTGGCCATATTAATCTGACTTGAAATATCAACCTTTTCATACGGTGTTTCATTTTCTTGGCTTTTGCGACACATCTGGTATTTGTCAATCAAAAGGAAAGCATATTGAACTACTTATGTTCGTTCTTTATTTTGCGAATTTCATATGTTAAACCTATTTTGCGGCATTTATATTTCGCAAAACTGTTACTAAATTAAAAAAATTAAAGAATAAAAAAATAAATAATTTCACTAGCAGATTATCACTGCGAATTCCTAGAAAATAAATATAACGTGAATAAGAAGCAGGTATACTGCACGTGACGATTGATTTAATTGCAGGATGGTTACCAGCATAAATAACTGAGACTGCTGTGTATAGTTCACAAGTCTAATATCCGGTATGGGCAAGAATAGCATCACCAGTTAAACGAGGGTAAGGGATTTCATTATTTATTTCACTTTAAGTGCAATTATTCCTCTGCTATTAACCAGTAAAGAAACCATTTTGTACAGAACATAGTACAACGAATACAGTCTTTATTAACATTAAACTGCAATAGCAATTTATATTTACGGACGTGAGGGTGTAAAAATGTATTTCGGCAGAGGATGATTGATTCTATTAATCTTACAGCAATTACTGATGGTTAGTTTCTTTTCCGAGGTTTATATTGCGCAAAGTATAATAATGTACACAATGTATTTATGATACTTGTTTGAATTTGCAGACGTAATGTTTTAAATTATTTTATCATATACAGTAGCGATGCAAACCGCCCAAGCAACCCTCGCAACTGCCCGGGAAATTTAGGCACAGTTGGAGCCCGAAATTCCTGTCACAACTTTGTTGTGTGGGGAAGCCACACAATTAAGCATTCGGGGGGAGTGGTACGATGGATAAGAATGATGGGCTAGTTCCATTGCAGAGAATACATGTGGTAATAATTTCAGTACGTACTTGAATGGCTTTGATTAATGATTACTTAATAGACCTTTCGTCGGCTTTTTAAATACACTGATACGCTTTAAATATTGAACCAGGATATCAAGCTATGCCGGTGAGAAGATTGGTTTCACGCGCTGTCTTATTACTGGCACTCAAATCTTATTACAAGATATGAATGGTTTGCGTGTTATTTTCTCTCAGTATTGGTGTGATTGATTCTTGATTTTCCATTAATCCCTCACAGCAAGCATGTGGATGGACTAAAGGCGTGTCAAATATTTTCTCTTCTCCAATATTATGTCTCAACTGGAGAGAAGAGCAGCTTCTCTCTCTCTCTCTCTCTCTCTCTCTCTCTCTCTCTCTCTCTCTCGTTATAATATTGTCATCGTTTAACCACTGAAGAAAGGTTTATTCAAGAAGCATGCATACACTATGCATTAATTTCAAGATTCATCATGCAGTTTTGGTGTAAGGAACCAATGATGATGGTATTGCATGTCATTTTTGTCTTACGGACCATTTCAGACGGCATTGGAGGTCATTTGTGTGTACAGGAGCAATACAGATGGTATCGCACGTAATTTTGGTCATAAGGACCATTTCAGATGGTATTGCAGGTCGTTTTGTGTAAAGGACCAATGCAAACCGTATTGCATGTCAATTTTGTGTGAAGGAGAAATGCAGATGGTATTGCATGTAATTTTTGTCATAATGACCGTTTCAGATGGTATTGCAGGTCATTTGTGTATAAAGAAGCAAAGCATACGGTAGCTCATGTAATTTTTGTCATCAGAACCATTTTAGATGGTATTGTATGTCATTTTTGAGCATTAATTATAGGTTACTGCATTTGTATGGGAAAATATGAACGAGTTTTGTCGGATGGATATACTGCACGACCTTGGGTGTGCAGTATATCCATCCGAAAAAACGAGTTCATATTTTCCCCTACAAATGCAGTAACCTTTTTATTATATGCTCATTTTCTTATTCTACCCAAGGCTCAATTATATAAACAAAAATACACTACATGAAACAAAATAACTGAATGTATGCCGTATTCCAAACTAAATACACAAGCGTAGATTCATCATTACACAACAACATTATTAACGCGCACGTAACTCCGCCCAGATAAATTTGAATTTGGTCGCGCGCTAAACACAAGTTTCAAAAGAAAATGGCGTTTTGGTCTACTTAAAATTTGAAATTTGGAGTCATATTGTGAATGAATGCTCATTGCAACAACATTTCCATTTGATCTGGAATGAATAGATTTTGGTATTTTGGTCGATTCGACGAAATTTCGTGATTATGGACTGGATTTATCTACATGAAGTACATAGGATTTTAGCAGCGTCTGTGCCAATTCTACATGAAATATACATCGGATTGAAGTAGCCAGGGAAAAGCGTGTTGACATCTGCAAGTGTGTTCTCTTCTGTCATGGAATGTTTCAAATCATAATATGGGAAAAATATGAAGTCTTTCATTTGCAATTATCGAAAAGACGCTATGGAATTTAATGTTTATTTCATTTTGAGTGCAGTAAGGAGGATGTAATTGCACTTGGAATATAGTCGAAATTACAGTACAATTTTGAAATATTTAATCAAACTTGAGAACCCATGACATGGCTCATGTAATTCGGATTTGCAGAACTAAGAAAATACATTTTGAGGAAATTCAGGACGTGAAACTGTAAGTATATTTTTTGCCATTCTTATTACAGTACCAGCTAAAGAAGACAGTTTATGCCTTGTTACTTGCATGTTATTTGTAAGGACCCTGTCTGGGGTCTATAGCTAGCCTAAATCTGAAACATTGTATCAAAAAAGTTAACGCGGAATGTGCCAAAGCAGCTGGTATGTGTCAGTCCACGAAACATGTGCTTTCGTTCATTCAGAAACAAATTGTTTGTTTACAATAGAAAGTAGTTCCTTTATTCACATGAATGCAATATGAATTGAGCCAGCGAGTGCAATATCGGAAAATATTGTACGATTCTGACAATGTAAAGTTAACGGAGAAAAAAAATGAGCATATAATAATGCGCAATCATTGCATGTATCTGATGCAGACTATTCATGCAGATAAAACAAGTCAAGGCCACAAATGCAAAGATTTGTGCATGAACAAATTGAAGAAAAAGAAATGTTTCATAAAAATATGTCACCTCTTAGTACATAGTACAGTGTTTTTCCTTCTACTCTAACTTAACATTTTACATGCACGCACACACACACAGACACACACATACACACACGCACACAAACGCGCACAGACGTGTAGCAGATCTCCTTAGCTTTGATATGTGTCTGTGATCAAATGCATTATTGTTGACAAATTCCAGTCAAAAGATGAATAGTATGAAATTACAGTTAATGAACGTTGAAACCACTAAAAAGGAAAATAGAAGCAAAACCACATGCGAATTTACATTTATTTCCAGCACCACTATTTGCGCTTGTCTTATAACCTGCAAAAAGTAGATATGTGAATAAACACAAAGTGCTCGAAGCCCCATGCAAATAAGTAGAGCAAAGTTCTTCAAAATTCATTGAAGAAAGAAAATTGTACTAGGCCTGTTGATCACTATGAAGAGTACAATGTTGGTGTCTAAACATTAGATATCCAAAACACATCGGCAATTTATCTTCGGGCACCCTTTTAGGAAGTATATGGCCTTGCCCTGCCAAACAAACTTTGACTAAATATTTACCATTAAAAATATAATCTTGTTGGTAACAAACCTAAAGTTTACTTGAAATTACAATAAAATAAAACTGAATTACGGTAACTGGATAAGAGTGCATGATTTTGAAGACAAATATCAATAATTCGCTTTTTTAGGTTAATTATTTTGTAAGGTAGCCGATTCTAATATGCACATATTTAATCAGTATGTAGTAATCGATGCAAGAATAAATGATGTGGATAAGTCTGCGTGTGCGTGTTGGACATAAATATAAATAAAAACATGAAACACATAGCTAAGAAATATATACGTAATCAGAAATCCTCCGTTATTGCTGAAGGAATCAAATGTCATGATAACCCACTTCTAAAGGAATCAAACTCCATGATAACCTACTTCTAGAAGACCTGCATTAAATCCATGTTGGTACATGGGTTATTTTCAAAGAGAAGGTTAGAGCAAACACATACAGACCAAAAGGCGTGTTACCTATTTTCTCTTCACGTAGTATGCAATTTATAATAATAATAATAATAATAATAATAATAATAAAATAAACATCATCATCGCTGAGAACGCAACAGGAAACAAGCTCTTATGGTAACGCGTATCTTCAGGTTAGCTAAAAGGAAAAATAAATCATCGCTTCTGATTTCTCGTGATTTACTCCGTATGGACACTTCAGCAGATAAACCAACATTCAAAACAAATAAAATCAAACAGCAATGATGACTAAATTTTCGCAATATAAATTCATGGCTTAAAATTCGTTTTCGACGTTCATCTAAGAACTCTTTATTCCTCGTACCGCAAACGTAAGCCTACTCCATTGCACAGGCAAACGTGTATGCGCATGCTCGTATACAGACACTTCCATGATGTAACTCATTATTGTTGCTATTGTCCAGTTGATTCTCCCATTGTAACGAGGAACGCCCAGTTGATACAGTGTACACGTAATATGTAAGTACAAGGTTGACTAAAGATGTGAACGCTTCTGATATACTTGACCGATTTAATAACAATAATAATAATAATAATATTATTATTATTATATGTTCACCCCTTGAAGCGAATAGTTGTTCTTGAGTCTCAAGGGGAAATAACCTGACTTGGTAATTTTTATTTTAAAATCACGGTTTCCATTATATTTTGGAAAATAATACATTTGGAGAGACTTGCTTTGTATCGCAGCTTCTATAAGCAGGCTTATAAAAGGCTGTTTAATAGGATCAATTTTGACATAGCTACCTAACAAGAACAAGCCTAAGCCGATTTCCATCAGCACAAAGGAAAAAGTAATTTAGTTGTGTTTCTTCATTCATCCTACCGTTGCAGATTATATAACTAGACCGGTAAATGACATAGTCATATGAAGAGACATTTAACGTACAATGTATATATTAGAACTCAGTGGTCCTGACTATATCGCCCAGAGGCATATAAGTGCATCGTGTAACAGATGGAGATCGCTTGATAAAAGTGTACTATATAGAGGAAATATCGAAATCTACCAGTATAGTGGGATCCATGATCATACATGTGATTTATCAGGAACCATATTTTACAGATGTTCTTTATACTGAGGGACCACTTTATAGACCGACGATGCTGGTAAGTGTTTGGTTGTTAGCATAAAACGTCTGGACATAAACTTTTAGTAATGAACGAATATTTCAAGAATTTATGAGCCAATACCTGAGGCAGATAAGAGACTCCAAAACTGTGCTCACATTAATCTTTATCACGAGTTAAAAAAATACTTTTTTCTGTAATTATAATGTAGTCCAATGACAAGCTTGACGATAACAAATTTAATGGCAGGAGTTTTGTAATGGTATGTATCGGTATCAAACACTTTACAGGAAGGTCATCTTGACCATCTGAAGAAAACAAGGAACGTGATTTCAATACAGAGCATAATTTAAGTACCTTTTAATACAACCCTCAGGAATATTTTAAGACGACTTCAACTGTTAAGTAGAAAACTGGTAATAATCACGAATGTAAAGGGCATATTGTGTAACCCTTGCTCCATCCGTCCGTCTGGTTAAGCTTGGCTCGCGTGTTACTGTGTGAAGCATTCATGTTCCATTCTTTTAATCCCCACACTTCATTCACACTGAAAAACAATTTATTTTCTTAGGTTGTGTGTGTTGTTGAGGAGAGGCAAGCATGGTTTACATTCACAAGCCAGGAAGTAAACTATTTACGTCTCCAACGTTTTGATGATATTAATGTGCCTCCATTTCAGAAAGATGATAATTTTATTATATTTTGCGATCCAACCATAAAAAGATAATAACATTTTTTAAAAATATTATAAGTATAAATGTAATATGTGTCGATATTGTTTCAAAACAAGTCATTATTCATTAACACCTTACTGCTTATTTTTCCGGTGTGGTTATCCAGACCTGCAAAATAATGTAGAAAATGCGATCATATATTAAGGTTGACACGTCTGGCACAGCATGTCTTAAACTTCTCCTAAAAATCTTCAGTACTTTCTATTTTGAGAAACCAGGAAGGCTTAAAAATATTAGAAATTATAAATAGTCTTTATAAATAGACAATAGTTTTCTAAGTCGTCAGGACTGGGTCAAAGCCCAGGACAAATTGACTTGTCATTTGTCACGTTTTAAGCTATAAACGACAGGTTGTTGCTACACTTAACATTCACAAGCTGTTTTCCCTACTCCACGTAAAATGTAAAGTAGAATTTAAGTTTCGAAATATTGTGATTGTTCATTTGGTTGGATATCTAATATGTATTTCCAAAGTTGATCAACTTTCTATTGATGAAGGAATTGCAGCTTTCTATAAAGTTAAATGCATAGGCAATTACAACGTGTAATGTGCTTATAACGTGTAAAATAAGGTCCTGTGAGGAGCACTGATCTTTGTTTTATGTTACATACAAATAGTTAAAAGGAGACAAGCATGTATATAAAGGGAGGAAAGTATTAAATGTATCTTTCCAATGAACGCTACATAAAATTACCGTTTGTGAAAGCTTGTTAAAGCTACCTTAACACTCCAATATCACACACACACACACACACACATTTTTGTTCTTTTCAATAACCGTTATATCTGCCCATACATGAAGCACGTCTTTCAGAAAAGAGTTTCTGGACCGTCTAGGTAAATCTTCTGCTTGAGATGCATTTAAATAAAATGATGTATACTACTTTAAAAGCAATTTACAAAGAACATAATCAGTAATACTTTATCATTCGGATTTGTTGAAACTTAACCGTATCATTCAATATATTTTCAATGACTTCATAACAGACGTCAAATATTTTATCTAAGTCCCCAGTTTTCGACACGATTTATAATTGTTACGCTATTGGTCCAATGTTCCACATAAAATGGTGGATCATCTTCTAAAGTCATTTCAGAATATCAAATGACTGATTAGGAAAAGCTATTGTGTTAGCTTAGCCAATACCATTGATTCAACAACTTTGATCTTCCCATATCTTGCCAACTTTGTAAGGCTCCGTTCATGCAAATATGTTCGTAGTATCGTTACTTTCATTTTCGAAGTTAATGTTGATCATTTGTTTCTAAATATGTTGACAAAATAATTCCTAAGATTGTCAGCTTTGACCCTTCTTCAAATTTTAAATTGGTAAATATTTGTATATAAGAATTCAAAAGCTCTTATTTTAGTTGTTTTTTCTCAGTGTTTTCTTTCATTCTGTAGTGCAAGTTTCTTTTTCATTTCCATTTATACATGTAAATTTAATACTCGTATTATTTCAATCCATGCTAGATAAAGTTCAAGGAGTAAAAGAAACATATATGGAGAAAGAGGATCTTCTTTGCGATAACCATGACCAATGCTAAAAAGGAGTAACTCAGATCCATTTTGTATTGCACAAGCTTTTACACTTTTATAAAATATAATTATCCTTTGTCTAACTTGCTGACCAAAATTGTAAAGCGTAGAAGCCTATTGTACTAATTTCCAAGCGTAATTATCAAAAGCGTGTCAAAATCAATTTGTAAAATAAATCCAGTTGTGTTATTTTCGCGAGTAAAAGACGTTAATAGCACATATTAACAGAACCATTTCCACTATATAATGCTCTTCATAATTCCCGTTTTTAAGTATTAACTTTCATTAGTAATTTGTTAGGGCCGGACTTAGGCCGACTTGGCCCAATCAAAAGCAGTTATATAATTTTAAACCGATGGAAGAAAATTGTAAGTCAGTGTCATAAAAAACTTGTTTAAAGGTTGATTTCCAAATTTCGTGCTCACAGGGGGCCCCGCAAAAATGATCTAAGGCCGGCCCTGTATTTTAGCATTGTATTAGCAATAACTGCAGAAACTATTGTATGAGTTATATTTGCTAAGGTAATTGTACTCCAATTTGTAACATACCCTCTTTGCATGTCTCCCTTGAAAAATGAAGTAATAATTCCTCCCTTTGTGTAACAGATAATTCTCTTTTTAGAATCTGTAATCAAATGAATTACTGCTTGACCTTGTTTGTTTCACATTTTGTAATCGTCTTACTCTTGTAATGACGCTTTTCCAAACTACAAAAACTGTGATCTCCTTTTTGTCCTCTTGTATCCACATACTCTTCTTTCATCCTCCTCTATTCACCTACTCCTCTTTCGCCCTCTTCTATGCACCTACTCTTATTTTGTCCACTTCTATCTACCTACTCTTTTATTGTCCTCTTCTATCCACCTACTCTTCTTTCGTTCTCTTCCATCCACCTGGTCTTCTTTCGCCCTCCTCTATCCACCTGGTCTTCTCTCGTCCTCTTCTATCCACCTACTCTTCTTTTATCCTCTTCTATCCACCTTCTCTTCTATCCACCTACTCTTCTATTGTCCTCTTCTATCCACCAACTCTTCTATTGTCCTTCTCTCTCCACCTACTCTTCTTTCGTCCTCTTCTATCAACCTGGTCTTCTTTCGTCCTCTTCTTTCCACCTGCTCTTCTGTTGCCCTTCTCTATCCACCTACTCTTCTTTCGTCCTCTTCTATCCACCTGGTCTTCTTTCGTCCTCTCCTTTCCACCTACTCTTCTATTATCCTTCTCTATCCACCTACTCTTCTTTCGTCCTCTTCTATCTACTTGGTCTTCTTTCGTCCTCTTCTATCCACCTGGTCTTCTTTCGTCCTCTCCTTTCCACCTACTCTTCTATTGCCCTTCTCTATCCACCTACTCTTCTTTCATCCTCTTCTATCCACCTACTCTTCTATCCACCTACTCTTCTATTGTCCTTCTCTCTCGACCTACTCTTCTTTCGTCCTCTTCTATCATCCTGGTCTATTTTCGTGCTCTTCTATCCACCTACTCTTTCATTGTCCTTTTCTATCCACCTGGTCTTCTTTCGTCCTCATCTATCCACCTACTCTTCTTTCGTCCTCTTCTATCCACCTACTTTTCTATTGTCCTCTTCTATCCACATATTCTTCTATTGTTCTCTTCTCTCCACCTACTCTTCTTTCGTCCTCATCTATTCACCTGGTCGTCTTTCATCCTCCTCTATCCACCTACTCTTCTTTCGTCCTTTTCTATCCACCTACTCTTCTTTTGTCCTCTTCTATCCACCTACTTTTCGGCCTCTTCTATCCACCTACTCTTCCTTCATCCTCCTTTATCCACCTACTCGTATTTCGTACCCCTCTATCCACCAACTCGTATTTAGTTCTTCTCTACCCACCTATTATTCCTTCGTTCTCTATCAACTTACTCGTATCCTCTTCTATCTACCTACTATTCTTTTGTCCTCTGTCCAACAATTCTTCTTTCGTCATCTTCTATGCACCTACACTTCATTTCGTCCTTCTCTATCTACCTACTTTTATCTCACTCTTGTCAATCACCTACTGATTTATCTTGCTATCATTTGTTTCAGCCTTTCGTTCTGCATTTCATATTTTCAAATTGTATAGTTCCTTTTTAATACACATTTTCTATGTCGTTTATTTATTTTAATAATACCTCTTTGTTTTCTTTTTTTCCCCTATTTTCGAAATTTAAATGTCCTCGTTTGGACAGTACATATTTTCAAGTGTATTTCCTCACCTTCGATTTCCACATTAAGTGCCAAAATGTTTTGTCATCCTACAAATTTCTTAATACTTTAAATCTATATTATTAACAAATAAGATAACTAATCTCGTGACCTGTATTGCAAACTCCTGCCGGGCCGGGTATATCCGGGTGGTGCCAAAAACTGACCGAGTCTGGATACCCAGGCAGGGTACCCGTCCAACCCTATATATCACACTTTTTTCTTCTTATAAATTAACAAACATTTTTGTGCTTTTCCTTATTTCTAAGTTCCATTATATTCAAAGTCAAAACATTAATCAGTTTTGAAATGTTCAGTTTTGTCATAAACGATTACTACGCTAGTAAACTATAGGATGGATTTAAAGAGACTGAAAGTTACATAGTAATAGTTTGTATTGAACAAATTGTTAACTAAAATTAGTTTGAAACAAACAATAAGACAAAAATTAAAAAGGAAAATGACTATCGCATAAAAAGAGAAAAACATCTGCAACATTTAAAGAGAAGTCTGCAGCGCAGAAAGTCAGTCATAACAACTTTTCTTCAAAATGTTGAGTAAAAAGACAAATAAGCTCAGTTTTTATTTGCTCCGCCAAACATTAACTTTTAGAGTAAATGGACCCAAATAGTAAATAGAAATAAGCTGCTAAAGTAATTGCAGCCAAACAGTGCATGGAAATAAGCTTCTAGAGTAATTGAACCCAAACTGTGCAGGGAAATAAGCTTCTAGAGTAATTGAACCCAAACAGTGCATGGAAATAAGCTTCTAGAGTAATTGGACCCAAACAGTGCATGAAAATAGTTTCTAGAATAATTGGACCCAAACAGTGCGTTGATATAAACTTCTAGAGTAATTGGACCCAAACAGTGCACTGATATAAACTTCTAGAGTAATTGGACCCAAACAGTACATAGAAATGGCTTCTAAAGTAATTGGACCCAAACAATGCATAGAAATAAGCTTTTAGAGTAATTAGACCCAAACAGTGCAGATAAATAAGCTTTTAAAGTAATGACACCCAAATCGTACATAGAAATAAGCTTCTAGAGTAACTGGACCCAAACAAAGCATAAAAATAAGCTTAAATAATCTGACTAAAATCAGATCTCCACTGTCCAACGTGAAGATCTGACAGCGACCGCTTAGGGGTTATGTTCTGGTGACCTATGTTATTACAATAATCACTAATTTTTTCAGCCAATCAGATAAAATCTTTCACCTTCGCGTTAGGGAGACTGAGCAGTATGGTTGAAGAGCATCGATGCGTGAATCTTCGCTAGCCAAGGTTCCGATGTGATAACACTATATACACCTTGGCGTAAGGAGCAGATATTTCTGTTCATCGGGTCTGTGAATTTCATTGGACGCGGCGGCAAGCCATCGCATCCAATCAAAACTAAGTAGTTCAAATTTAAGCATTGTTCCTACATGATGGAGACAAGGGGAGCACAGCTTGAATGGGCTAATAAATAAGCAATTTTCCAGCACCGGTCCGTGTTTGCACAAATACCTTTCACTAAAATACACATGTAATGGCTCCATTCTGGTACATAATCTTACGTTCAATGTTAAACTTCCAAAGTATCCGTTTTAGGTCAATTGCCCCCACCAATTTCGGCGGATGCACAATGCACTACGCTGTTGGTTAGTTGGCATTATATACTAAGGGAGGCAACTCATGAAATTCAATAGATGTCGCTAGGACAAAGTGCCAATATATATGTTCGATCCGCCAAGATGTAAATAGGATTATCATATCGGAACCTTGGCTAGGAAAGATACAATGTGTGCCGAGCGATTTAATTCACTTTCAAATTTCTGAAACCTGTAATTCTAGTGACTAATTCAAAGGTCTCCAGAACATGACCCGTAAGCAATTGCTGTCAGATTTTCAAGTAGAACAGCGGAGATTTGATCTTAACTAGATTGCTTGAGCAGTATACACATTGCAGAATTTATCAAATTACGTAATCAAAGAGATAGTCACATAATTATATATCGATTCACTTGCCGAGCAATGAATTTACAACGTTGGCTGGAAATATATTTAACTGAGAAAACACGTATTACATGTATTCAAAAAACGAAATTTGTATGTTACCAATTGTGCTAAAAATGTATATTTATCCCCATAACACACTCAAATAACTTGTGCACAAATCACCATATTGTATATCGGCACTGATACATATATACAAACATGAACTTCTATTATACACCCCGTTTCACATGTAGGTACCATTATATACATATAATACGGATACACTAGGTTATATAGGTAGGTTTAATCCACTCGTGGAAAAGAGTGATTTTTTTCCAAAGAACTATGCAAATTAAAACTGCTCATATGAATGCTGATCCATGTAACTCTACTATGGACCTTTTCTGTGTAGTATGACTGTAAATGGTATTTCTACAACAATTATTATGTCACTGTCGAATAGACATATATACACGCGATCGTGTTTTGCTTGGATAAACAGGTATTATGAATACAGGTTTGAAATGCACAATAGCGTATATGCCGATTTATTGGCGACGTAAGAACGCCATTTGCAGATAGTTTATTTATTGTAGTTTTATCTGCGTTTCGTGTGCTACTCTATTTTGTCCATTTCTTATCACCTGTCTCTATCTCTCGTTTTCATCAGTGTATGATTTTAGTTCCTAGTTTTAATTATTTATTATTCTGATCACGCTGTGTTCCACAATGCTATTATCTCATCTAGTTAAGCAGAGCTTTCTACATTCATAACAGTCGGTATCTCTGCTTCGTCCTCTGCATCTTGACTCCACAGAGTGCGTCCTACTTGCTGCGTCTTAAACATCTTGTATACCGTTTCTACATCCATGATTTGGCGAGTGTCTTATAATTATTTTTGCCCATTTCTTGCTCTTTTCCTATTCTTGCCTTGGCGAAATCTTGCATGGACTTTCTTAGGGGCATATGCGGTATCCATAAAACATTTACTAAGCGGGTAGGAGAATTAGGTTTAAACAGAAAAAAAAAATCCAGTAGATATTTTAGCTTGTAATACAATAAATGTCACAGGTGATATTTAAATCCCTACTCAGCTTACAGATTCGTCTCATCATTATCATTTTCTCATCAATAAATGGGTGACTGATCTCACTCACACACACAAACATACATGCGTTAGCATGCTGATTACCTAAGTGCAGTCGTACCAAAATCAAAGTCAACGTGACCTTGGCATTTCTAACCATAAAAAGTCATTCTCTGTTTCAACCCTATTTGGTTCTATTTTTATGGATTTATAAAAGATAAATTTGTGTGATTTAATTAATGTGTACTTGTTTATTATACGGGTACCATCAAGCCCGCATCGCTCGATAATCAAAGACTATTCTTTTACGTATTCCAAGTCAATTACGCAGTGAGTCGAGACTGACAAACTTAGCCGCGATCTTGTTGTGTACACCAGCATTGTGTGACATACATTGCATACGATACTCTGACCTGAAATAGAATACAATATGCCCTTTCGTTCTACTGATAATGTTGGTTCGATTCAGTTGTGAAACGTGTGCAAACGAAAGCCAAGATAGTTTAAAAATCTTTCACAAAGGACTTCAAGGCAGTAAGTATGACAGAGCAAAAGAAAACCAAGATATATTTTAAAATTTTTCACAAAGGACTCCACGGCCGTAAGTAGTACCTGTCATTACATTCAGGTTATCTTTTTTTCTAAATTGCACCGACCTTCTGTAACCTCTTTGACAGCTGCTGTAATGATTCGGTTTTTTTATCGCAAGAAAATTGGGTCTTAATATTGCAACATCAAATACATGTATCAAAGGCTGAAGAAATTTCTATCATCTATCTTTATTTGCTTGCTTCTCAATACATTACCTAACTTAATGGTTAAAACTAGGTAATTTTATGAGTTTAGTTGGTACCATTTACTTAAGTTTGGAGCATTTATTAAATATAGTCGCAAACCCGTGTGCTTTTAAGACATCGTATTGAATTTGGTTCGTCACAGACTATACAGCTTCCATGGTCACTGATTTAGTGTCTTTCTCTGGCAGTTCTAATTGCTAATTAGTATTTCAATCGAGAAATAAGGATAATAAGCATCATCGACACTGATTTCTTTTCCTTTTTGCAGAATACTGAAATGGAGAATGGTCATTTGAAGCCACTAGAAGTGGATGCCAAATACAGCGCCAAATACAGCGCTAAGGAAAAGGCAGCCATTGATAAAGTAAGTACAAAAGGCTATTTTAACCTAAAATTCTACTTTTTACCCTACAATC
This sequence comes from Megalonaias nervosa, assembly GCA_016617855.1. NCBI lineage: Eukaryota > Metazoa > Mollusca > Bivalvia > Unionida > Unionidae > Megalonaias > Megalonaias nervosa. The sequence continues at coordinate 57,555 of JAECUM010033639.1, forward strand.
CTAATTTTATTACCATATTTTTCAAAATGTTAACTGTTTTCACCTTTACTAGAAAATATGTTACGAACTTCCCAGCGTTAGATGTCCCAGTGTTTTAAATAAGTTTTTGTTTTACTGAAAACCCAAAGGTCACAAGCCCTCAGAAGTCTCCTAAAAGACGCATCCAGTGGCCATAAGATCTAACTGAAAAATTGGGCCACTGGCCTTTGTCATTTTTACTAAAAAGACTCCTTTGCTGATCAGAATTTTTTAAGCTGAAAATTTTCCGCCTGTAATCAGAATTTTACTATTCAGAATCTCCTTGAACATTATATTTTTTTGAAAATTCCTAAGCTGCTGTCACGAAAATGACCTTAGATTGATTTGTTAAATTATTAAAACCAAAAACCTAGTATAAAAAGCTACCGCATAGCGTAGCGAGGTGAGTCCGCCCTCGAGCGATTCGAAATGACGCAAAGAGTTTTTTTTTTTTTTTTAAATTATATCCTCCGATTTCATTATTAACTTTGTAAATATAATAAACAATGAAAATTGTATATAAATATCTCATGTACTTATTTGTAGAAAACTAGCAAGCAGTGCACCTTATCCTTGTTTTGCAACCCAGTTTAACACATGAAATATTGGAACTTGAGTCATACAATACAGAATATGGCTTTATCGAGATAAAAATGTATTGCACAGGTTGACATTGTATGTACAGACCACTAGCAGCAGAGAGGGTGAACCCTACAAAATAGTTTTCGAACCAAAAGATTTAAACATGAAAATCATACTAAATAAGGCAAAAATATAGGGTCAATAACTCTAAACCGGAACCTCTAACCGAATTGAGATTCTCTCTACGTGGGTTATTTACGCTGTTACTCGTTCGTGACACCTGTGTTTGTAAATAATGTGCGTGTTCGTTTACGTGTTCGTGCGCGTCATTTTTGTCAGTCCACCCTCTCTGCTGCTGTGGTTTTTATCCAAATATTTCATCAAGTCCGTTACGATATCTCGACCTCGGGTCATGTAAATTTATTGTTATAAAACCAAACGGGGTAGCTTGCGCGTGTGCAAAGACAGTTTTTAATTTGTTCATGTCCATGTCCCCTGAACACCCAAGTATAATAAATATTTTGCAGCGTATGATTATCAACTCCGTTAAATACAACCAGAATATTGCAGTTGTCTCTGATCACTTTAGGTATTTGTGTATAACGCTGGGTAACATAAATCACGTCTGTGTTTTTATGTCTGCCTCGAGAAAATATCCGAGCTGGATTTGATTGTTTATCCAGCATGACATCGTCGTATACTACTAAATTATTAATACGTCCATCCAGGCCATCTACAGATGGCGCTTCATCAATTTCAGTGATAAATTCAATAACACTGACTCCATCACTGTCACTGTCTTTATATAACGATTTTGCATTTTCATTAAAATCTTTAAGTACTTCATAGCATCGTTGATCATCTACAGATGGTGCTACTAAATACAATTTATCCCATTTGAGCCATCTCATTATCAGATTAAGCAATAATTTCGTCTTACCACATCCAGATGGCCTAATTATTATCATTCTAATAGAATTCGGTAGCGCTGGGTGATGCTTGACTGGCTCTTGTTTTCGTGTCGCCGAAAAGTCAATTATATCCATAATAACAAGCAATATGAATCTATATTGTGTTCGATGCAAGGCACCCACCCCCACCACTGGATTAACAACAATAATAACAAAAAATAAAACACGCGCACTGACAGGTAAGTGTGAAAAGTGTGGCACGAAAAAATACAAATTTATTTCGTCTAGCACTAAGACAGGAGGTGATATCGCTGTTTCGTTGGGAAAATTACCAGGGGTTCCGTGGGCGAAGTATCCCGGAGAAAAACACTTGTCAGAATACAATTATTGTGGTCCTGGAACTCGACTTGATATCCGACTTGACGAACGAGATCAACCAAGACCAGGAGAGTATCCAATAAATAAGATTGATCAAGCGTGTCACGTTCATGATGCTGCGTATAAAAGGGAAGATTTACAACAACGGCATCTCGCAGATATGAAATTGATTCATGCGTTAAAATTCTATACCTGATAAAACTCTCAGAGAAAAACTGCTAGTTTTCTAGTGAAATCTTCTATGAAGGGTAAACTAATGCTAGGGGCTGGGTAATTAATTATATAATTATTATAATGGAGTCCATTTATTAGAGCCCAAGACGATATTGGAAGGGCAGAGCAGCTATTAGTAAACTTGCTGAAGCAGCAAAAGTCTCACGTGTTGTTGCTGCAGCGTGGTTAGCATGACAGGCAATATGGCAAATCTATCTACGTCCACCTAAAAATTCAGTACGCGTTCCCAATGAAGTTCATCAAGCAGATATTTTGTTTTTACCGTACGATACTATTAAAACACGTGGACGTCAATCACGCACATACAAATACGCGTTAACTGTCGTTGATGTTGCAAGTAGATGTAAAGAAGCGGAACCATTATCAACAAAAACAGTATCTGAAGTTGCATCTGCGTTTGAACGAATTTATCAACGAGGACCATTACGATGGCCACAGTTGCTACAAGTTGATCCTGGCAAAGAATTTCTTGGTGCAGCATCATCGCTGATGCAAAAGCATAATGTCAAAATCAGACAAGGACACATCGCAATTCATCGTGATCAGGCAATAGTTGAACGATTTAATCGAACACTCGCTGAGCGGTTATTTGGACACCAGTATGCAAAGGAAGTAATTCAGAGCGACATGAGATCTCGTGAATGGGTTGCAAGAGTACCAAGTGTGATAGCTGCGTTAAATAATGAAATTACTCGTGCAACTTCTATGAAACCTATTAATGCAATTACAAAGAAACATATACCCCGTAGCGATGGCTACGGACAACGACGTGACTTTTTAAAACAGCCAGTGTTAGGTAATGTGACTATCAGGTATTTATATGAACCTGGTGAACTTGAAGGGGGTAAATAAAGAGCAACTGATCCTATCTGGAGTGTGACTACACATAAAATTTCTAGCGTGGTTAGATCCACGGGTAGACCCGCAATATACAGACTGGATTCAAATGCTCCTCAGCGTGGATTTGTACGTGAACAGTTTCAAGTAATTCCAGAAGACACACAGTTACCACCGCGTTCACTGTTGTAAACTAGCACCCCTACGTCGATTACATTCAAGACAGGTCAGCATCACATTTTCGCGCGTGTGACCAATACTACTATTAATTCTGTCTGCTGTGAACTGTCTTGGATTATTACTCGTATACTTCCATAGCATATTACAATTACAACTTGCACAATGATTATTCTGTCGTTGTTTTAGTGTTATAATTAATTCAGTATCAATATCAAAGTCGCGATTATTTTTTTTGTCACATTGCTTATAACCAAATAGTTTTTTTCTTATTACGCCATTGCTAGCAGTTTGATTATTATTTTCTGTAAAATTCATAATAACCCTGTGTAGTTGAGATATTCTTCTGACTCGAGACACTGCGAGATAAAGTAAATTTGACCATTCGATTCTATCATCGACAATCCAGATATTTGTATCAGTAATAGTTAGTCCTTGTGACGAAAGAATCGTTATAGCATATCCTAATTTCCATGGAGTTTTATCCATGATCAACGCGCTCTCAACAACATCAACATCAACCACAACAATATCATTTAATACAAGATTTTGTTTTTCATTTGTTCCTGGAATTTCAACTTCAATATTCTGTCGTCGAGTATCTGCTGGTCGATAACACAATGGTACGGGTAGATTTGAAAATTCTTCTTTATGTAACAGAAATAATTTTTCTTGCAATTCATCACGAACTATTTTTCTACTCGCAACTATTAATTCATTTGGTTTCCATAAATTCCAAAAATCGTTCACAGGAGTTTCCGGAATTATTTCACTCATTATCTCACATTGTATTTTATCTGGCTGTAGTTTGATTAATCTTTAAATTCTTTCAGAGGTTCATCAATAGCTCTATGATCATCGGTCATCTCCTCATAATAATCCACAAACGTTTTTAACCACTCGTGCGGAGACTGCCCAACGAAAGGTGGTGGTTGACCATGATCGCCGCACATTATCACAGCAGTATTTTTTGTCAGTAACCAATCGAGAAATATTTTTAATGTTTCTAATGATACTGTACAAATTTCATCCCAGATGATAATCCGGGGTGCATATTTCTCACCCATTCGCTCAGGTGTCCACGTATCCCCGCACCATATGAAGAAACCATGATAAATTTGAGATTTTACTCCTCGTTCATTTATTTCTCTGGCTAGTCTATGTGTAGGTGTCAGAACAATCATATCAACGGAGTTCTTCAAACCCGTAACATCGTTACGGCGAAATAATTCAATGGTACGTGTTTTGCCAGAACATCCGAGTCCATTGAGATAAACGGTTTTATGTCTGGCCACAGATGGTACCGATGATTTCAATATTTGATTATGATTGCTGTAATATATTTCCCTGATTTTAACGTCTGCAGATTCTGAATAATCAAGTATATTTTCTTGTTTTATTCTCCATGATCCCCATTCGTCATTACCGAGTAGCGGTTTTAGTAAATCTAAATACGCTTTATTTAAATAAAATGAATCCGTGGCAACTCTGACAGCGTAACGAGGAAATCTATCATCGATAATAAATTTATCGAAACGTAAGCGAGCATAGAAGATCTTAAATGAGTAAACTGCGGTGACCCACCATCAATATAGCTCACGATTGTACCTAATTTAGACCCGTCTGATAAATAAGCATTACTCCGACTCATAAATGTGTTTTTTCCGCTGTATCAGTAATTATAAAATCGAGTTCAGCATCATCCATAATTAATCTTGTACACATTCGTTTATGATCACACGATCCTCTTATGTAAACTTACCAATTATTTTCCTACCAAGATCTTTTGCAACTTTATTTTCATAATCAGTCATATCAGGATTTTCATCACCTGACTCTGTCAGGGAATATTTATTTTGTTGTGGTAACCAAACTTGTTTCTGCGGACGATACAATATAATGGCTTCGTTTTCTTTCAACGACACTAAAATTCCAGTATCAAGCATATATCGTAATAGTACTATTGGAACCCAATATTTTTCTGAGAAATGTCTTCCAAACCAAACATAAATAATCGGATGCAGATTTTTCGCAAACTCGAATGACTCTATACAAGCAAATCCAGTTAGGTCAAAATTTGGTAAGAGTCCATTTATCGCAGCTCTGGTCATCTCGTGTGTGGGATGTCCGAATCTTTTGAAATATCCAGAACATTCTTCGTATCCAATTAAACTCCCAGGATAACACGCTACCATATCAACCGATATAATATTGCTATAATCATATTTGGTATTCCATAATCCGCCGTGTCCGTATTCGACACAACTATGCTGGATGCCTTCAAGAAATTCTAATCGTGTCGGTTTCCATGAATTTTTCTTTTGAGCAAAGTGAACCGCAACTGATGGAACTGTAAAACAATTATTCAATAATCGTTCAACTTCGACGCTATCAGAATTATATTTCAACGCAAGATTCTTCATTTCTTCATGAAGAGGTTCTTTATGGTAAATTTCTCCGTTAGGCCTTACAAACTGATCGTAATACGAATCTGAACTTTGAAATAACCAAACAGATACAGGGTCACTCTTATAAATATCGCTGATAACGTCAAATATATAATCGTCATAAAATTTAACGGTTCTATCCCGTGGAAATATTGTTACTGCCACAGTCCATGCATGTACGTTATGATCAATGATCGTTATAGGGGTTCCATTTTTTGTACATTTCGGTTCGTACAAAATCTCTCCGGTTAGTGTTTTTACTGCTATTGGAAATTTTAATTTCTTTTCTAGCTTAGCAACGTCGCTGATAGATGCTCCGGTATCTTTAACTGTTTCTGCCCACATATTTATTTTTTTACGTCTTAGATCCGTTAAACCGTTTCCGCGTATTGCTTTTGAGAAATGTTCTATAACTCGCTCAGCTACGCAGTTTAGTCCCCTTGACAATTTCATTGGTTTGAGATTATTAACGCTAGGTTTATCATTTAGCGGATATATCGCATAAATAACTGCAGTTACAGGATACGCTCGTTCATAATACGGTTTATCAATACCAGTCAATGTTCCTGGTTTGGATTTGTTATTCAATGTAACAGTATTATTTCCAGTATGAAGCCGTATAGGGTCACGTTTATCACGGATAATCCAAGTGTCATCATCTTTCTTCACAATAAATTTTACTAAAATAATATATCGTCGATTGTCGAGATAGTTGATAATATTTTAACCTCGTTCGTCACTCATTCTAAAATCAATGATATTCATGATCCTGAATGTTGACCAAGTATGAGCCGCACCATCGTTGCGAAATTCTTTCTTGGCTTCACGGATACGATTGATTATATCGCTATTTATCAATGCTAGATCTTGCATCGAAAAATTAAATTTAGATTTTGGTAGTTTGTCAAGATCAAATCTTGCTCCCGCCGAGACGGTGGAAGGTTCAATTATGGATAATCTCTCAAATTCCTCCATACTATAATTAAAGCAAATATATGTTTAATTAAACTTTAATTATATATATAATGATTCAAACAAACAATAAATGTCGATGGCTTATGATATGGATTTTCTCTTCCTTGTAATAAATCATGCGTAAATGAATTTTGTGGTCAACACATGCAAAACTTTCGCAAAGGTAGTCTAGGACCGAAACCGTGTTTACGATGTGGTGTTGGGGTCAGAGGAGAAACACGGTTATGTGTGCAATGCGGTGGTAAAAGATACAGAGAGCTGAAACGATATTATGATAAGAAGTCGTCAGGTGAATCTCCCATAAAAGCCGCTGAAGACTATCTGGCCAGATTTTCAAAATAATCATTTAAACAAATAGTATTACTATATAAATGGAGCAAAATGAATTTGTGAAACATCCCATCATTAAAAATTACGAAGCATCTCGTGATGGTGTCATCAGAAACTGCAGATTGAACAAACCAGTTGGTTTTGTTAGTAATACTGGGTATATCATGTTTGGTGCTGGAAAAAAAGATATCACTCTCATAGATTCGTATTTGAATGTTTTCGTAGTCATCGAAGACGGACTTGTGATCGATCACATAAATTCAAACTCGAAAGATAATAATTTATGTAACTTGCGGGCTGTTACACCAAGTCAGAATTCTGCACTTGGAAATACTGGCATTAATTCTAAAACTCCTAAGTCGGTTATATCCACAAATACAGTGACAGGTCAAGAAATAATTTTCCCATCGACGAACGCGGCGGTAAATATTTCGTTATTTGCCGTGCTTCAATATATTATGCCGCAAACAATATTACTAAATCAGCATTTTCGAAAAAATTCGTACAAAAGATCACGTTCCAGTATGCACAATGAAGGGAGATAACTCCGTCATCGCTGATAGAGTAATCAAGCAGTTGTCTCCCTTTTGTTATTGCGTACATAACACACATTTATTCAATAGTGTACATCTAATCCATCAAACATTAAATTCTGATAATCATATAATCAAACACAAAAATCTGAATTCCGTGATTTTATTCTTTGACGTTGTCAAGATGATCTTGAAATCACGGAATAAAATCACAAAGAACCGCGCTATAGTAGATTTTACACTGGCCGAGTGTGCGGTAGTCATTATCGATTTTCTTTTTTTTTTTAGGCTATAGCTTGTGGAAAGAACTGGAATATATCGATCCAACGCATTTACTAACACAGTTCTGGCTACCTTAATAATACAGTATTTTTAATCAGGGCAGAAATGGCTGAAATGTATAAGATTGCAGATTTCGTGATTTATTTTATACTTTATTCAGAATCTGATAGTATAATACTGATCACAGAATCTGCAGTGACAGAGTCAGGGCTAGGTAACTATATATTTATTTTTGAAACGTATATTTGAAACTGAAACTGATGGTGCAGTGGTTAGCACGTCTGTCTCTCGTACTCGAGGTCCGTGGTTCGATTTCCCGTATCAGACATATGTCGGGGGTGGCGTTAGGATGCCATTTTCTTTAATAATTATTATTTACTTAATAATTGGGGACGTAAGCAAGCCCCATGTAACCATCGCCAACGTCAAACAACGTGGCGAGTGCAGTGTTGCACTTACCCCGGGGTTTGATTGGTGGAGGGGTTACTATACGCTTGCGCCCCTAAAATAAACAGCAGGGTGATGTGAACTCGTGACCTTGTGACCTCACTAAAGGGTACCCACATAGGGGCATTCAGAAAGAATGTCCGCTGGACCAAAAAGTCTCAATAAGGTGCCTGTGGACCGTAAGACAGGTCTTAACCAATGAAAGAGTGCCTGTGGGCCAATGGCCTCCCAACAAGGACTCTTAGGACCTTATTGGTAAAGGCTTTACCGGCAGAAGGGACCCAGTGGAATGGTAGACTGAACATCATTACTGTTGTTTATTTTTTATTCAAAAATATATTTTTATTTTTATCTAATTCAGAATATATTTTTACTTTTATCTGATTCAGAAATATATTTTTATCTGATTCAAAAATATATTTTTACTTTTATTCTGATTCAGAAATATATTTTTATCTGATTAAAAAATATATATTTATATCTATCTGGTTCAGAAATATATTTTTATCTGATGCAAAAATATATTTTTATCTTTATCTGATTCAAAATATATTTTAAATATATTTTTGCTTTTATCTGATTCAAAATATATTTTTATTTTTATCTGATTCAGAAATATATTTTTATATTTATCTGATTCAGAAATATATATTTATCTGATTCAGAATATATTTTTATATTTATCTGATTCAGAAATATATATTTTTCTGATTCAGAATATATTTTTATATTTATCTGATTCAGAAATATATATTTTTCTGATTCAGAAATATAGATTTATCTGATTCAGACATATATATTTATTTTTATCTGATTCAGAAATATTTTTATTTTTATTCTGATTCAGAAATATTTTTACTTTTATCTGATTCAGAAATATATATTTTTATCTGATTCAGAAATATATATTTTTTCGTTCAGAAATATTTTTATAATAATAAAATTATTTTTTATGAAATTCGATCAGATTTTTTAAATTTTAGGGGTATTATACCCAACAAAACCATAATTTTGATTATATTTTTTAAGTTTTCGAGTAATATATCACGACAACGTTGCAATTTTGATCATATTTTTTAAGTTTTCGAGTAATATACCCATCAAAATCGTTGAATTTAGTCAGATTTTCTAAAATATTTTATTTTTATAAATAATTATTCAGAAATATTTATTTTTTCGTTCTGGAATTTATATTAAACAAATAATTTATAATATAAAAAATAATGAACCACGAAAACATCACATCAATTATTGCTGCTATCAAGCAATTACAACACAGCGGTATAAAAATATCTGATGAGCTTGATCCTGAAAAAAAAAATGAGTGATTTTGAATCATTACAATTTCGAAAGTCAGAAAATAGATATACGCTGCCTCCGATTATAGATTCATAAAGTTGATCCAGCAGGCGATGTTACAATCACTGGCAGCAATCACGGATACGCAAGTGAAATTATTTGTTCCTCTTTCACGTTCAATCGAAAAGGTTAGGTCAGAATTATCTCACGAATACGAAACGAAAAGAATTGTACACGCTCGTATAAAACAGCCGAGAGATATTATGTCAATGACGGAAGAGTTACTGGCTAAAGATAAGGACGAGTGTGACTCTTATCACAGTGAAAGTGACCATAGTGACGTTGACAACGAAACTAATAGTGTTGTACCAGGATAATTCATTTCTGATCCTGATAAAATCACGGGGGTAAAAAAAAAAGTATTTTATCCTTGACATTTTTTTTTTGCTTGGTATTTTCCGTAACTACGTTACGGCGAACGCACATACAAGTTTATATTTAACGACTCTGACCTGAGATCGAGCAAGTGGCCAGACTGGTCAGTAAGTTTAAAATGTATCCGCGATAAGAGTGGATTATGACATTTTAGATAAACAACGTTGATTGGTTCTGATACAATCAAATCGCCTGGTGAGACTTGAGGGGTAAATGAATACAGAATGTATCCTTGTTGGGCCTGGTTGGATTTTTCAGTGTCAACTTGTTAACTGCCGTCGACGACATCGCACACTAGATTGACAGCGATCGTTGATGTAATATTGAAGGTACCCGGTGATACATGGCGAACTTCACCGTACGAATCGTTGTTGTATCGGAGGATATTCGGTGGTGGTGCTATTTTTTTCCACGATTCGAGGATTCTAGGAAAGTAATTATCGATAACATCCGTGAGTCTCTTTTTTAATCTATCTGAATCTAGTTTTGGTATTGTAAATGTTGAGATTTTTTCTTTGGTTTTTCATAATCAAGAAAAGCTTTCATGTAATGTCCTCTTGGAGATAATTTATCTTGTTCAAGCATTTAAGATAAAAGTTCGATTAATGATGTATATATCTGATTTGAGTTTATTTAAATGTTGTATTGTTTCAATGATATTTTTTTTTTTTTGTATCTTCGTCGTAGATTTGTGATAACGATAAAAATAGATTTTTTAAATCATTGATTTTATTATTGTGTTCAAAATCAATTAAAGCAACCCATCCATCGATCGGTTCTTCATAGGGAACTACAGGAGATTCAGGATCACGTATAATCTGTCTTGTTACTAGATCACGTTTAATGTCGATTATAGAAGCATGACCATAACAAGGAAGCCATGTTCCATCAGTATCAGTATCATCTCTTCCGTCCAACCAATCAAGTCTATAAGGAACACCAGGAATTCCGTTGAGATAAACGTCCGGTTTTTTTATGTATTTTTTTCCGTTGTAAAAAAAATTCATTTAGTTGTGGTTCTTGTGGACCTTCATAAACAGGCGGTATCTCAGGCCATCCTAATACTGATCTGATCGAAGACTGATAAATGTCAACGGCATAATCCGAAGAGTTTATTTCAATGGCCGATGATAACGTTGGTTCGTGAACAGTAATGGTTATCTTTGATTCTTTTCCTGTGATGGATTTAATTCTGCGTTGGAATTCTTCATTGATTTGTTCTATTTCATAACTGCCCGTTGGAATACTGACTACTTGCCAATCAGGAGTTCCATCGGGTTTGTTTTTATTTGCAAATACTAATGAATTTTTCGGTTGTAGTCCACCGAATAATTTTGACCTAATATTTGGCCAACTATAATAAACCCGTAATTGCGCTAATGCTATTTCGCTTGCTGGAATTGCGGTCGGAAAATTAATACTGAATTCAGGATTAGTTGAACTCGCTGATATCATTGTAGTTCTTACAGGAGCAGTATTAGTGACGATCTGTTGTAATAATTTCCTTGATTCAGTCAAGGACGTTGTCATTATTATATTATTGTTGCTCTAAATTATTTATTTCCGTGATCGAATCACCCGTGGTAAACACTTCATTGAATATCCTTATTATAGTACTGAATTCTTCATCGGATATTATTCCATCGTTGAGCGACAAAGAAATCATCGACGATAATTTGGAATAAGCTACAGTTGCAGTATGTAATTTCATCGTGTACTCTTTCAATTTTTCATTTGTACACGTATTTATCTTTTTCGCGATAATATTAAATATTCCAGCGATCGTGGGTGAGGATGAAACAACGATTGTTACAACGATCGGCGCCGATATCGTCAGCGTTGATAATACTACGCCGATTCCAGCAACAATCGCGGAAACCGAATAAACGAGGATATCAACGACAACCGCACGTCTACGATATTTCTTTATTTTTGCTGTATAATCATCGATGATAGCTTTTAGTTTATTCTGCCATGTTGTTACTTGATCGTATGTGTATCGCTGAACGTCTATCATTATACTGTATTATGTAATTAATTGTGGTGTTTCAGCTACAAATTCCAGACACCACCAGTAAGACGCCGAGGTTAATTTTTTATCGGATGATACCAGCATAAACGTTTCTTCGGTATCTTTATGTAACACTACAGATACAGTCCCAGAAAAATTATCGGTTGAATGACGTCATAGATACGTGGTAAATATACTACATTTTGCAGAACTAAATACGGACAGCCTGTACACGCCAGTTACTTCTGCGGTATGTTTGATAGTGTTATCGCTTGGTGTCCATGTTGATGATCCTGATGATACTGTGTACACGATCTTGTTAATTTGTTTGTGTGGAATTTTAATTAGATTGGTTTTATTGACGATATTAGGAATTCCACTGACAATATCGTTGAGTCTCCTGTTTATATCGGCGAGTTTAATATCATCGGTTGGTGGACTTAAAAAAAAAATCATTAGCGGTTCTGTTTAGTTTCTGCGAAAATTCATAAACAGTTGTATGTGATTATAAAATTCAGTTCTAAGTGCGATCATTCCATCATGGATCGTCGACAATGAAGTTGTCATCGGAATATTGTTATCGTCTACATATTTCTTCGTTGCAGCGTCGAGATTATCTGTTGGTTCTCCTACATTAATAATTTTATAATTATTCATGTTAATGACGCCATTCATTATATCGCCGGCTTTTAACACTCGTTCACTTATGCTATCTCGGATCGACGACGGAGTAACAACACTAGGAATAAGTTTGCCCTCTTTGTCATATACAGCAACAAGACCTTCTCGCGATAATCGATTACGAATAATAATATCATTGATTGAAATATTACTGGTCTTCAATTTTCCTTCACGGTTTTGAAATACAACAAGTTCATTTGGATCAACGTTGGCAAGATTAAGCAGTTCAGATAATTCATCACTGATCTGCCTTGTTACTCGCTTGAGTAAATCCTCACCTGGTGCTTGTTGTTTGTTTTTAGTTTTAGTTGATCTTCCGTAAATATCTACCATTATATGATTAGCGATTATTTAAAACAGAAATCGTATATTCGTGTACAGCTTTATGAGGTGGTTTCGTTGATCTTGATACATCATCAAGTACTGCTAGTGCTTCACGGCCACATATCGGCGGGTCGGTTATTTTTTGTGTTGGTAGCGTTGAATACCAGATTGGAATACTCTGAAGTCTGTCGATATATTTTAAAAATTCTTTTGGTGGTGCCAGTCCGTACGAATCAAAATAAATAATACCCAGTGGATCAATCGCGTACGCAACCCAATGAGTACCTGGACCAGAGCTTTTATCGAGATTAATAATACCTGTTTCAGTCAGATTTGGATTTTTCGGTAATTGATCACGCATAAAAACACCTCTGAAATTCTTTATATTTAGTTGCTTAGCAGCATCGAGTAAATCAAAGTTAGACATAGGAAAAATCAGAGAGTCCCTGGAAGTCTTAATCCTTTTCCGTATCGAGATCCTGGAAGTCTCAGACCGTGACCTCTTCTTTCCTTTTTTTTAATCCTTGTCCAGTTGCTTTCTTCAGCGCCATCCCAGCAGCTGTCCCAACTGCACCTAACGCAGCAGATTTTGCAACAGCTGGAGAGGCAGCAGCTATTGACACTGGGATAGCTCTAAGAAGTGGAAATATCCCACCAAGTGTTAACGATGTCGCTGATGGCACCCGCAGAAAGATTTACTCGTATACCTTTCTTTGATTGCTTAGCTTCATTGAAATGCTTGAACTGGCGTTCTGTCAGAGATAATTTATTTTGGCCACCTGCGATTTGTTCTTGTTTTAATATTTTTGTTCCACATCGCTTCGCTGATGCTGACTGAAGTCTTTTAATCTGACCAGGAGTCAGACTGACACTAACATGATGATATGACATTTATAATTTTATTCATGATCTAATTACATGTTTTCTACTGGCGCATCAATAACTCTCATTCGTCCATCAACACCTTCAAGTAAAATTGTTTTATCGCTGAGTATAACGGCTATTGTTCTGTAATTAGCAATAACTCCTCTTGTAACACGTGCTCGAAAATGTATGTCAACGACGGACTGTCTAAACAAATCCAAATGTTTCAGCGAAAAGTAATAGATCGGATACAGCGTTGTAAAATCTCGCTGTGATATTTGCAAACCAGTATCAACATTTCGATCACGTCCCATAAACGTCATCAGACGATGATACGCACGTGCAACACTGTTTTGTTCAAAATTTAACAAAATATCTTCGGCTGGTTCTTGATGTCCATTTATCCTCAAAGAAACCTCAGTAACGCCGAGTTTATGAAATATCATAATACTTTGTATTTGTGAGTTTACTCGCGTAACATCTTGAAGTGCAACAAATATATGTCGCGGTGCAGAGACACCTTGCTGTGATGCTATTTGCCATGTAAATAAACCATTAATGTTACTCTGGATAGAATCACTGGTCATTGTTAGGCATGACAATGTTGATTTAACGCCATTGTCCATAAAAGAAAGCAGCCGCTGTTCTTCAGATACTGATGGTGTCATCACTGGCATCCACAATGAAAGTTTTGTCAGTATTACTTTACCATGAAGTGCGCAGTTGTACCCGCGTTAGCTCCTTCAGCGTGCCATATTGCATCATCGTCGGTATTTTTTCGTACGAGTACAGTTGTGTGCTTGGCTCAAAAAATAACCTTTCTAACATTTCTACAAAATCCAAAGATGTGTGACGGAATCGCACATGAAAATCTTTCATCGTCGCCCAGCATTGCTCGACGTGACGCGAATCCCAAGTTGAAATTTTCATTCATTGATACAACTGTGTCCACAGCTGCATTTAATGTTAAATTTCTGTGCTCTGAATGATCAGTTGTATCTTTGACAAACATCATTGATGGACAAGCTGATCTTGAGTAATCATCGCTGTATCTTGCAAGACCAAGTATCGTTGTGGCAACGTCAGTGTTGTTAAGACAGATCTCAATATCTCGTCCATCAATGTTATATGCTGCACTTTTAAATAACGCCATAATACCATTATTGACAAAACCAACTCGATCACCAATTCCATAATCTGTATTATCTAATTTTAAAAGTCTACCTTCGACTTCAATAAATGCCTCGGCAGGTAAGAAATATCTGCTTGTATCCTGAACTTGTAATTCTATTCTTCCACGCTCGTCAGGTACACGTGCGTCTTAAGAATAATATTGATAATCACGTAATTCATCTTTGAGAACAGGTGCGTCCATGTCGAGTGCGGGATCAGATATGCGCTTGAACATCCTTATTATATTTGTTATCGTTTAACACGAAAACCACTTCCTGCTACCAGACTAGCGGTTATATTTTTTTCTTTTTCACCAGCCAATGACTTTAAGTTTTGATTTACGGCTTGATTTATTATTTTACTAACGTTTGCAGGCATCATTTCAGTGCTTGGTAATTTCACTGGCTGAGGTTTTCGTCGTATTAATCGTGCTAGTCTGTCCTTGATTGCAGAGAATGCTTTACTGGCAACATCACCAGCAGCACTAATACCTTTTTCACGAACAACGTCAATAGCTTTCATGCCTAGTTGCTTTGCAATCGGTATTGCTTTTGGGGCTATCCTTCTAAATAAACCCTGAACAACATCGCCGAGTCCATCTCCGTAAAATGTTTTATATGTAGGTAATCTCGAATTTATCACCCTGACCATAGTTGGTCCACGTTGAGCAGCATGTATGATCATTTTATTATAGTAATTATATTTAACTGTTTAATCACTGTGATAATCATCGGCGATTTCATTAATGAGGGACCGATACACGTTAATATCCATGATACCGCCTGTAAATAATCGTTGACAAATAGCAGCTGCTTCATTAATGATTCCTGGAGAATTATTACCAGCTCGTTTTCCGCCAATCAGAATTTCTAATCTGTCCACGTCAGCAAGGACGTTATCGGGACATGGAATAATAAGACCACTTCCCCTGGTACCTGTACCAATACCACTTCCAGTGGCATTCGGGGTATCCTGCCATTCTTTTTCCTCACCTGTTATTTTCACTGCTTTTTTCTTCCTTGATTTCCTTTGTGCTTTTCATTTTTCAAGTTGCTGTTTCATTTCTTCTGCGTTTTGTTTTCTTGTTTCTTTTACTTGTTCAATATACTCTTCCACTACCTGGTTAAAAATATCAAACCGATTAACATCTTCCGCAGATCTGATCTGCGGAGTATCATGAGCAATACGATATATATCTTTAACCCAATCGCCAGATTTCAGCGTATTAATATTCTCAGGTTTCACGTATTTTTCTCTTTGATAATATCCATACGCGGCAATTTGTACTAATTTATTTGGGTCTTTGACAGCGGCAATACCCTCAGGCGTAAATTTATCTACTATTTTGGTTTTGATTTTTGGTGGTTCAGGTTGTGGTTGAATTTCAGGTGGTGTTTGAGGAAGTTGCCTGGGTGGTGGTCGAGGTGGTCGAAGATGCCCAGCAATATCGGCAGGCAATGTTTCAAGAGCTTTTTGTTTTGCCTCAGTTGCTGAAACAATTTTCTTTGTTGGTCAGTAATTGGTTTAAATAATTGTTCTGCGCCTTCTGCAAATTCTTCTTGTGTCTGCTGACGCGCTTGTAATCGTTGTCTGACAGAATCACGGACAGGTAGATATTTCTTGATTGCTTCTAGTCGCTCTCGAGCTAGTCTAGCTGAGTGGGCTTCACCAATCATTATTGATATAACAATGATTTAATTATAGCAGCAGAGAGGGTGGACCGACAAAAATGACACGCACGAGCACCGCATAGCATTTACAAACACAGGTGTCACGAGCGAGTAACAGCGTAAATAACCCACGTAGAGAGAATCTCGGTTCGGTTAGAGGTTCTGGTTTAGAGTTATTGACCTATATTTTTTGCCTTATTTAGTATGATTTTCATGTTTAAATCTTTTGGTTCGAAAACTAACTTGTAGGGTTCACCCTCTCTGCTGCTCCACTAAACATACTCAAAAATTTCATAATGATGATTGAATTAATAGACTGATAGAGAGCACAGTGTCAAAATCAATTATAACTTGGGTAGTATTGATGTCAACATGGGACTGTTGAACATCTTTCTGGTGTTTGTCAGATAAAAGTGTAACACAGCTACTAAAAGTGATACGCAGATTTCAAAGGGAGCGCTCGACCCATACCCTTTTCCCACCCCTACTCTTTTCCCAACTACACTATTCCAACTATTATATTTTAAGTACCCATTTATTATTAATTTACCTGCTCTAAGCAAACCATTACTCCATTTTTAAAATAAAATAATTGGAATATCAAGTTAGAAATCGGTCTTTAAATGATGCTAATTGATTTAAGAAAAATATACTTACCTCCTACCCCCCTACCCCCCCCCCAACATCTTACCCAGTTTGTACACTGCATAGATAGACAGAATTTGAGAGAGATATTTTTGGAACTTCTCCATTCATGGGTCTGTATCATTTTTCTTTTCTTTATGTTGCAATCTTTTTGGTAGTTTACATTCCAGTCCTGTAATTACAGAAGTCTGTATGTATCCAAAATTCATAATCCCACATTAGGGCCCCGAGTGGCCAAGCGGTCTAAAGCGCTTACCGTTACGGATCACTGCCATCTCACCTATCTGCGTGAGTTCGAGTCTCAGACTCGGATAACGTGGGTACGTGAGAAAGCCTGCCAGTAGCTTCACGTGGGTCGGTGGTTCTTCCCGAGGTTTTCCAGGGTTCTTCCTCCACCAGTTATACTGGCCGCCATGTATAGCCTTCTTGTGCTGAAAAATGGCGTTAAACCCAACAACAACATAATCCCATTAGCCTTGTTGTAGACTAAAGAAGGAGTTGGTTATTGCTATTGTAAACCTTTTTCATTGTTCTTTATGAAAGATGCCTCATAAAATATACACTTTTCAATTATTTTCTATATAAATATAAAAAGTACAATGCCTTGTTGTAATTGATTGAGGTTTCCTCTTATCTAGTAAGTACGATGTTATTCTCCTTTTGTCAAAAACAGTATACATACATTGGTATAAAAACAAAATGGGTAATATTTTGTCTAAACTAAGTAAAACGATTTTACAAGTGGGTGCCTGAAAAAGGGTGGTTGTTGGAATTGGGTATTTGGGAAAAAGAAGGGTGGGGGGTATTAAGGAAAAGAAGCGTGGGGGTCTCGCGCCCAATACAGCAAGTGAATGATTTTCCTTAAATAGACTATTATGCCCAGCAAATGGTTTGGGGTTTTTTTCAGTGAAACTCCTGATGGCCAGTAAGGTTTTCAGTAAAACGTTGACTCCAAAGGAAGCGTAGTAACACTCTGATAAAAAATCTGCCTGAAGTTTTCAGTAAACGTTTGATAATCAACGGAGATTTTTTTTTGTTTTGTCTTCTTCTTGTAAAATATCTGATAGACAGTGGTCAAGGGTTCTCAGTAAAACCTTTATAAAAACACTACCATTAACACTCAGAATTTTGTAAAGTAGTTTAGGTTTAAACGCTAGAAATTAGAAAGGTGGAGGAAATGCTTTCAAATGTTGTCTGTAGTAATTTTTATTCATTAAAACAACAGCTAATAAATCTGAAAGGAGGAGGATAAAAGTTAAGATTTTATGGTAAAAACTAGAAATTTAGTTGAAAAATGCTATAGAATAGTGTTTTAAGCAAAGGTTTCAAAAATCAACCAAACTGGCAAAAGAATGGGTCAAAATTTGATATTAAAGGACGCTGCACTTACACTTATTATACTACTTATAGGTATGCATGTATTTATATCTGGATGAAGGGATGGATGGTCAGATGATATATGGATTAATGAATGCGTGGTCAGTTTAAATATGGACGAATGGATGGATGGTCAGATTACCTACGGATGAATGGTCAGGTTATCTATGGATGAGTGGATGGATGGTCAGTTTATATATGGATGAATGGATGGATGGTCAGATTATCTATGAATGAATGGATGGATGGTTAGATTACCTTGGGTGGATGGTCAGATTATCCATGTACGAATGGATGGATGGTCAGATTATTTATGTACGAATGGATGGATGGTCATATTATATATGGATGAATGGATGAATGGTCAGATTATGGATGAATGGATGGATAATCACATTATCTATGGATGAATGGGTGAATGCATAGTCAGTTTACATATAGTGAATGGATGCATGGTCAGATGATATGTAGATGAACGAATGCGTGGTCAGTTTATATATGGATGAATGGATGCATGGTCAGTTTATCTATGGATGAATGGATGGACGGTCATATGATATATAGATGAACGAATGCGTGGTCAGATTATATATGGATGAATGGATCAGTAAATGAATCGGCGGATGCATAAACAACGTATTCTTATATTTGTTGAACATGTAATGGTTTTAGTAGCTTATAAACCGAGTCCAACTGCAAACTGCACATACCCAGATTGGCCGTCGCGTATGCACGACAAATCTGGGTATATGTAATTTGTTAGGAGTAATCAGTAGAACAAACAAAATAGATCATAATCTGCCATCGCATTATGGGACGCCTGATCAGGGTCTAAGATAATTGCAGTTGGATATGAATTTATAAGCGAGTATACACGATAAACAGAAGCATTATTCATATCAACCGATGTTAAGATAACTGAATCTGGAATGTCCTTGCTTGCCATTTTCAGGGTTTGAACTTTTTAATTTGATTTTAAAAAGCGAAGAGGATGAACCCAATTAAAATATTCGGAAAAATATATCAAAACTAAAGGTGTTCTGAAACAAAGAGATGAATACGGAAGATAGTTGTTTTTAACACTTAAGGTCTTGTGGTCTGCATCTGAAGTATGAGCTACGAATAACTAGGGTTGTGCATATAATTAAACGAAGACGCGGATCTCTTTGTTGATTCACAGTTGCATAAACAGAATCTTCATGAATTGCCTGAAACATCTGAGGACCAGACTAAAAAGGTACTTGCATATTGTACATTTTATGCTGCACAAATCCTAGATCAGTTTCAGGTTCAATTTGCAAGTATCTTGAATTATTGATATAAGACGAATTAAGCAAAATGGTCACTTTAATTATTAGGCCAAAATACCAGTATGTCGAATGGTACTTCTCTATTTTCATGATAGCTGCATGCATCTTATAGGTAAGACCCCGTAAAAGGATCATCCATCCGACTTACATTGCAATGAAACTTTTCAAAAAAGCGCCCCTACCCCCACCCCCTTTTAACGGGCATTGTCAAGGCTATAAATTTACATTATAAGTAAAAACTGAATTATTAAAAAGAATATTAGTGAATTTAATAATTTACTGTGCTCTTTTATGTGTTTTTGTGATAATTTGTTGAAACTATTAATATTTACAGCTTCGTGCCAGACTCCGTGACCTTGTGCGCCCGGACATGCCAGATTCAGATTTATGGAAATGGCTGAAAGGTACGAGTTACACTGTAACATGTATCTCGACTGCAGTAGCTGGGTGACGAGAGATAAAACTGCATTCCCTTGACAAAACTACATCGTTCCCATGAGAAAGATATCTCATTACCACAACATTGTTGTATCATTCCAATCAGAGAGCAAAAACTCGTTTCGTTTCTGCATGAAAGCTATGTTGTTCCCATGAGAATCGTATGCTGCTACCACGACACTGTTCTGTCATTCCCACCTAAATAATATGGCATCCCAACCAGGAAGCTATTTTGTTCCCATTAAAAAAGGAAAATGTACGTTGTTCGCTCGATTTAAGTATATAGTTCAAGCGAGACTGTCTTTCAACTTGCTGCAATAATTAAGGCGAACAACATTGCTTTTTCAAGGTAACAACGTATCCGAATCAGTGTTCCAGGGTATCTGCCCTCAGTGCCCTCCTCACTGTCTTCAGTGCACTATTAGCCTCTTTCCGCTGCTTTTCTGCAATCATTTCATCTGCTTCTCTTCAGATTAACAAATACAACTTTTAACAATGTCATGTGCTATTTATAACACTTCTTTGTCTGAAATTTAAGGTAGGATAGATCTATCAATATGCTTATGATTGTTTCTACTTCGTTAAAAATCAAATTTAAATGTTCAAGATTGACATTAAAACTCATATCGTTTAACCTTATGCATGGTTCTAAAATATGCCCTTACGCTAAACAAAATTACCACTAGCACTGGCGTTTTCCCTCTTCTGAAGTCCTTTTACAGTAAAGCATTCCACCTTGTTACGAAAAGCGTTCAGTTGTTCACCAAAAGTGCTCCCATCACTAACGAGTTCTGTCCTGCTCACCCCACTGTAAGAAATTTCAGACTGGAATATGTAAGTTCTCTTGTGCATGATATTGCTATTTTGAGATAACAACAAAGCTCATTAGGGGAAGGACGTAGCTTTCTCGCAGAAAGAACATGAAACATTTCCTTCTCGTAGGAACTAATTTATGGGAGTGACATAGCAATATCTTGAAAAGACGTAGCTTTCCTGTGGAAGCGTTGAAGCTCTCTCATTGAAAGGATATAATTTCTGGCTGAAACAACATTATCCTTGCTTTTTTGTTGGAATGAAACCACTCTCTTGTAAAGAAATAGTACTGGTCCTTTGCTCGCGTCTTTAGCAAGCCGCTGAAGAAGACTATAAAGGTACTGCTAATGACGATTTAATTTGCGGTTCATGGTTCAACTAACAATGCAGGTATGATATGAAAGGTTGCTCCTAGGCTTCTATACATGGTTGGTATTTTTCTTTAGAGACTCTGATTCCTGCAGCACTATATATATATATATATATATATATATATATATATATATATATATATATATATATATATATATATATATATATATATATATATATAGATAGATAGATAGATAGATAGATAGATATATATTTGCAAGGCTTTCAGTTTAGTTTATGATGCAATAATAACATATCTAAAACCAAAAGAATATGTGGCTGTTGCGAAACTGAGGTGTCTTTGATTTTCACCTATAGCTTCCGTACACGTTCCTCATCACTAAAGGAGAAATGTATTCATTTTTTAAAGCCTGTAGTCACACTACATGACGATCTACCTGCTGTAAACATTCTCCAGTTACGAACAATGATTGAACTACTTTTGATGGACGAAGTATGTTAAATAGCTAATCTATGCATTTGGTGACAGACGGACGGATAAACTTAGACATTCGAATACACAGGTACATTGCTCTCTCTCTCTCTCTCTC